>VZTJ01002533.1:900023-1019983 GCA_013397795.1 Orthonyx spaldingii | reverse complement strand
AAAAAAAAAAAAAGAAGTATTGAAAAAATACAGAGAAAAAGTAATAAACCTTTTGCAGAGTTGGAAGATCTTAACTCATTTTGAAGCCACTTCCCACAATCAGGAATGGAGAAATGATGTGGCTTTTAGTATATACACCTATATCACTTATGGCTCTTACCCATTATAATTTATAAAGATTAGAGGTGGCTGACGGTAGGCATTTCCTTTATATTACTTATTCCTGTACTATGTATAGCAAAATTGTCATCTACCTTGTTAAACAAGAAAATGCTTGGTAAACAATGTATTAAAGTACCTTAAATGTAATTTTAAACTTCATCAGCAACTTTATCTGAATCTTCCAGGAGATCAATGAAGTATCAATTCTGCAAATAATTTATATAACATCTTAAATGATCAGATAATGGTTCCCGAATGTGGCAAATGTGGATATTTGACCTCATCACAATTCTGCTTGCTGTGTGTGAGTCCTCCCCTCCTTCCCCCCACCCCAGCATTCAATCAGAGCACAAATAAAGAATGTACAGCTGGCCATGAGTCATCCTAATGGAGACAACTCAGTGAGCCACAGTGCTGAATAGGGACTGATCACCACACTTCTTGGTAGTAGCAACTTTGTGAATGATCATGCTGATATTTTTTGTGCCAAACATGAGACAAGTCCGTGGTGGTCACCACTCCAAGTTGTTTTGCTAAACTGGGACCAATGCTCCATGCTAAACTTCCAACAAATAGTTGCTGTTGAATTCAGGGATCTGTGTTAGTAGGAGAGGCAAAAAAACCCCTAAACATGATAACTATACATATGCAAACAGCACTCACAATGATCAAATAATTCTGTCTCTAGTAGGGTAATGAAAAAAAAAAAAAAAGAATACCTAACCAAACCACTAAACCAAACCTCTCCCACTTTCAGTTTCTCCTGGTGAGGATGAGGTTAACCCACTAGTGCTTTCCAAATCTCCAAATAAACTTTCAAAAAGTAAAGATGACCCCAGTGAAAATCCTTCTTTCATCTTGAAAGATATCATTTCACTAAATTCCCTATACCTAAGGGGTTTGGAGGAAGAAAACTAGGCTTCTTTCCATTGGTTGTGTTGTGCTCTACTGCAATCTCTGCAAAACTACTGTAATCTCTGGCAAAAAACATAAAGTACCCCAGTTAATTAAATTCAGAACTGTCAGTTTCCTCAGCAATGATAGAAAACAACAGATCAGATGTAACTTCACCACCTAAAAGAATTCTGAAGGGCTTCATTGCATTTTTTGTGTCTGGATTACAGTGTCTTACTGATTTGTCTACTGAAGAAATTCAAAGAAATCAAGCTCAGGTGGAGGTATGGAAGTCAGCTCTGCAGACAGAACATCATGGAACAGATCCCACTGGAAGAAATTTTGAAACATATGGAAGACAGGGAGGTGATTAGAGACAGCCAGAGTGACTTCACCATGAACAAATCGTGCCTTACTAATCCAGTGGCCTTCTGTGATGAAGTGACTGCATCAGCAGACGAGGGAAGAGTTATGGGTGTCATCTGCCTGGAATTCTGTAAGGTCTTTGATACAGTTCCCCAAAATATTTTTGCTGGTAAATTGGAGAGGTACAGATTTGAGGGATGGACTATTAAGTAGATAAGGAATTGGCTGAATGGCCACATTCAAAGGGTCAGGGATCTGAATTGGGACCAATACAAACCAATATTATAACATTTCAAATCAAACAACACTGACAGTGGGACTGAGTGCAGCCTCAGAAACTTTGCTGATAATACCACACTGAGTGGTGCAGATGATTGGCTTGAGGGAAGGGATGGTACCCAGAAATACTTTCAAAAACTGGGCTCATATGAATCCCACAAAGTTCAAAAAATCTAAAGGTAAAGCTCTGCACCTGAGTCAAGGCAATCATCAGCACCAGTTCAGGCTGGGTGATGAACAGATTTAGAGGCTGGAAAAGGACTTGGGGTATTGGTAGATAAAAGCTTGGACATAAACTGGCAATGTGCACTTGTAGGCAGAAAACCAATAATACCTTAATCTGCATTAAAAAATGTGTGACAACAGGTTGAGGGAGGTGATTCTCCCGCTCTGGTCTCATGAGACCCCACCTGGAGCTCTGCATCCAGCACAAGAAAACCATGGACCTGTTGGAACACCTGCAGAGAAGGCAACCAAATTATTAGAGGACTAAAACACCTCTTCTATGAAGACAGAGTGAAAGAGTTGGGGCTGCTCAGCCTGGAGAAAAGAAGGCCCCAGGGAGACCTTATTGCAACCTTTCAAGGATTAAACTGGGCTTGTAAGAAAGACCAAGTTACACTTTTTACAAGGTCCTGTAGTGTCAGGACAAGGGGCAGAGATTTTAAACTGAGAGAGGGTAGATCCAGATTGGATATAAAAATGGACAAAAAGAGGTGGTGAGACAATGGATGAGGTTGTCCAGGGAAGGTGTAAATATCCCATTAGTGGAAGTCATCAAAGTCAGGTGTGATGGGGCTTTAAACAACCTGATCTACTGAAGCGTGTCCCTACCCATGGACTGGATGATATTCAAGGGTCCTTTGTTATCCAAACAATTCTATGAAGTGTTGCTCCAACACATGGAGCGTGTAGGCACAATGGAAAGGACAGTTTGAACTGCATGCCTGTCTTAATTTGTACCTGCTGCAGGTAATCCCTCAGAAAGCTGCAAGAAATGACAGAATTCAAAGAGGATGAGTAAGAGGAAAGGGAAAATAGCAGCAGCCATAGAAAATAGTATTGTGAATCCTGTAATATTCTAGTCCAAAAAGTATGTCACTTCTGGTCTTCTGTGCATGACTCTGATTGCTTTGGGTCAGCCTGTCAAAGATATTTGGCACCCAATTAAATTTACAAATTAGGTGGGTACTGAAGTATTATTGAGATCAATTACAAATCTCCTCGGTATTTAAGATGTCTCTGAAAAGCCTGGCAAGTATCTATTTGCATAATCAGGAGCATAAACAGCTTTGAAAACTGCGTCTTTAACCCCTAAAACAGATTTTGAGAGAATAAACAACAGGCAGAAACTATCAAAGACAACAACAAAGAACATGGAAGAGGATATGGATCTTAAGGAAGCAGGAATAGATAAGACATGATGACAAAAACAAAGTTCTGACTGCAAGAAAGAGAAAAAAGAAGAAGAAGAAAAAGAAGAAGAAGAAAAAGAAAAAGAAAAAAAAGAAAAAGAAAAAAAAGACAAAGAAAAAAAAGAAAAAGAAAAAAAAGAAAAAGAAAAAAAGAAAAAGAAAAAGAAAAAGAAAAAGAAAAAGAAAAAGAAAAAGAAAAAGAAAAAGAAAAAGAAAAAGGAAAAGGAAAAGGAAAAGAAAAAAAAGAAAAAGAGAGTTCTTATTTCATCTATCAGAATAAATAACTTAAAAAACACAACATAAACCCTGGCAGATATATAAAGATTGCTCTATACAGAAGCTCTCCCTATTAAAAATTTGCATCTTCTCTTGGAGCATGTTTGCCACAAAATGCCTAAGATAGTACTTTTCAGAGCAAAACACATTGCACAGGTTTTATATATGCAATAATCATCACAAATTACAGTTACATGGGTTCAAAAACCAAACCTGCAAAACCAACCAAATAAACCCCCCACCTTTTGATATTTATAAACGTTACTCTTATAGCCTCTGCAAAGGCAATCACAGACTAATGGAGTTAAGGGAAAGGTTCCTCTATGGTTCAGTTACTTCATCTTTGTCAACATTTCTTGTGCTTTGTGAATTCTGATATTGGTATTCAACACTGACAGGGGCTAGATATGATCTTAATGGACCCTGTCCAGGCTACTCCAGCACAGAAAATCTCATGTTTACATGATAATTTTTGATCCTCCCATACTCAGTGACAAGACTGGTGAAAAATGCAGTGGAGGGATGGTGACAATCCTGGCTAAGGGGTGTCCTTTTGATAAAAGGTGAGGGGGGAAAGTAGAATGTAACAGACACCTTACTATAGGATAATGGATGCAAAGACAACAGGAACATTAAGAGTGGTCAAGATTTATCATCATTGACTTGAATGATTCCCAAATTGCTGAGGTTGAGGGAATCTTCCTGAATGCTGATGTTGACCTGGCTTTGTACAAGTGATTTAATGCCTTTGTACTTCAGTCACTCTAAGTATACACCCTGCAGAACATACATATTCTTATTTTACTCCAGTCCAGCCATATGGTGAAATTGGATCTGCTCTGGCTTCCTGCATTTCCTCTATTTCTTTTTGCCTACCTACCTACTACATCATTTCATTGCTTTGGTGCTGATTTTTCTATTTCTTTCTGTCCATCACAGTTTCTTCCCATTTCTTATCTCCTGCCTAACATACTCAAGGTATGCTAAGTAAATATTTTTCCCTTTTTATAAAAAAAAAAAATTGGAGAAGAGAATTAGAAATAAAAATAGAGAAGGTGTCTAATTTTTTGGTCCTATTCTCCTGCACTGCAAGAAACCACTTTAGTTGCTTCCAAGGGCAGCACAGACAAGAGCAGACCTTTCCTAGATATTTATACCTCCAAGACAGGACTATAAAGCTCACA
This sequence comes from Orthonyx spaldingii, assembly GCA_013397795.1. NCBI lineage: Eukaryota > Metazoa > Chordata > Aves > Passeriformes > Orthonychidae > Orthonyx > Orthonyx spaldingii. The sequence goes on along the minus strand of VZTJ01002533.1, from coordinate 1,015,407 downwards.
TTGCCTAAGTTTGGGCCATCTAACACAGACATAGTCTACAGGATGGGCACGTGTTTTGATAAATCCAATGCTAAATTGGTATTGAACACGACTTAATAAATCAAGCAGTTTCCTGTCTGCCACAGGAGAAAGGCACTCACTTTTCTTACAATAGATCTGATCATTCAGGAAAAGTAATTTTGATAACAGTTCCAAGATTTCTTGCAATGACACTGGCCCAGTGTATAATTTCATGTTAAGGTTAGATCCCCTACATTCTGGGTATTTTCACTTAGCATCCCAGCTCTCAAGAGCATCTTAGCTTTGTTCTTTTACCTTAATTGACCAGTCATGTCTAACCCACCTTCACCTAAGCAACAATGAAACTTTGCTCTGCTTAGGCTTCCTGGTCTCCTGTTATATCTTTGGGTCCCCCAATTAAAATATTTTTTTACTTTTGCTCTGGCTGCAGCATGGAGTGGAGCAACTGTTCCACTTCCCACAGGCATTTCCATTTCAGGGATTGGCAAAGCAATCTCCGGTTGCATAGAGCTCCTCAATGCAGAGGCACTTGCACTTTAGCTCTAAGGACGGCAGCTGAAATAGATGGAGATTATTTTCAAGTTCTTCTACAGAGCATTCCCAGAAATACCTGTGGTTGCTCCATGACACTAACTAGAGAAGGCTTAAAAGAAAACCCACCGGCAACAACTTCTACTGCAGGCAGAGGCTGCATCTCTCCGTTTAGAAATCTCCTTGTTCTCATTAGTGTAGCTTCATTTCAGGCTGCCTGAGAATGCGAAAGCCACTCACATCTGCAATTGCACAAAAAAATCCCTGCTATCCCTTCTTTGAAATTAGGGGTCAGAGCAGATGTTTTTAAGAGAGCTATCAGACAGTGTATAAATTCTGGTTTGATTTACAGATCCTGCTGGCACAGTTCCGTCAGTGACAATACTTTCAGTTATTTCTGCACAATACTTAAGTGCAATAAAACCTAATCCAAAGGCAAAAAAAAAAAAAAAAAAGTCTTCCAGGACATCAAAGCTTTGTCACTGCCATGATAAAATGTAATATCTAGCTTTAACTCACTGTAGATCATTACAATCCAACAAGTAACACAGGGAAAAAGCCAGAGAGACAAATATTTGGAGAGGAAAAATGCCTTATTACAGAAGTGGAAAGATTTTCACTGCCTGTCCCTTTCTCCTTTATAAAAATATATCTCCTGATCCTGATGTTCTACATTTATATTGAGAGTCATCTGAACACTGAGATCCTGGCTGTAATGTATAAAAATGGATACAAGTACTATGGGAGAGGGAAGACCTCTTACACAGGTCTTTAGTTTTTTGTTTTGTTTACAGTATTTCTATGAAAAATTGCCCTATCGTGTCTCTTTTCAAGATTTTTAGTAGGGCAGAGGGTGTAGAAATGATGCAAGGTGTTAAAAACAGAAGTCTGTGCCTAATTCTTTCTGCCAGCCCCATCTCCAACACATTTGTAAAGGAACCTTTAAACATAAAGCCATAGTAGGAGCAACCAGCTGAAGAAAAGGCAGTCCCTGGGAAAAATATCCTGAAGTCAAGGAAATAGTAGGCCAGAATTTTATCTGTTGTGTATGTAGTAAAATGTCTTCATTAATGGAAATTAATTATGCTTATTTTTTACCCAGTAGTCACATCCAATGTGAGTCTCAAGAGCAGATGTTTCTTCCTCTATCTCACTAGAGAAAAAGTCCCTCTTCTGTTCCTGGATAGATAATGTAAAGCTCTTCAATGAAAAAAGAAAAAAGGTAAACAGATGAGAAAATTTAAACAAATATGTCATAAAGAGAAGGTTCTTAATTTTATTTTTGGTGATAGCAGCACTGTCTGCAAACCATCCCATAGCTGCTGAGTGGGCAGCTGGATCAGCAGTTTCAGTCTAGGAGAGAGAGATTTACCCAAACTTTTCTGAACAAACCTGCATATAACTAAGCATTAATTTTTTATTTTATCAAAACTTATGGTGGAAACTTGTTGGAAACTGAAAATATTCTAGTTCCTACAGATGTGGAGGTAACCTTTCCGGGCCCAAGAGTAGCAGAGTGCCTTGACAAAGATGAACGTCAGTGTTGGATAGGAGCTCCAGTCCTCCCAGTTCTCTTTCTACAGACAATGCCAGTCAAGGTAATGCTCACAGTCACCATTTAGCAAGTGAGCAGAGTGAATAAAACTGGGTTCTGGTGGCAGGTTTATCTCGATGGCAAGCTGCCCCTTCTCTGATTTTTAATTCCTTCCTCTGAAATGAATGCTGTAGTAAAATCAGAGCTGTCTCTCCTCATTTTTAATAACAGGGCAGGAGTCCCAGGTGGTTTCATGTGCTTTTGAGTTTCTTTTACATATCCCTAAAAAAAGCACATGATATCTGATTTTTTAAAAAAAAAATTATTTACTTGTGCCTCAGGAGAGCCCACCTTATCTGCAATTCCTTTCTGGTCCACTCAGGCATGCTGGCAAACGGGGAGTCCGAATGCATGGAGCAAAGGTCAGTGAAACATCTGCTTTCCTGGTCTTGTTATGAGCAGCGTGCTCTTTTCCAGCTTCTGTTGTTCCGGAAATCTTTCAAGCATATAATGGGTAAAGTTCCCTCATATCTGAACCTTCAGCTCCAGCTGACACCTCAGTAATTTGTTTCCCATAGCAACTCATTTGGGATTCCTGACCTTGATGGAATGGCTAATGTGGCCATGTGGCCAACTCGGCTTCAGCACCGCGGAGAGATTGAGAGCAAACCATGACAAGTCTATTTGTTTTTCAGTTTGGTGCCTTCCTTTTATTAACCCTGGTTTGTTCTGGTTTCAGCCATAGTGCTCCATAGCAAGAGCTTCCTCTCAGATTCCTTAGTTTTAAAAAGAGACACATTTCAGTGGCTCGTCTTAACAGGTTGATATAAAACCAGCCATAACACTGAGGGCGCCTGCATTTTCTGAAGGTTAGATGGAATCAGAGTGTTTCTGGTTTAATTCCAACATCCCTGATGAGTTCTCTATGAGCAGCTTTGCTTACTTGGCAGAGGCAAGACAAGAGCCAAGCAATTCCAGAAGACATTTAAATGTAAGTATTTCTGAAGATGGGTGTAGTGTAAGTCAGCAGGATGAAGTTCACATTCTTTGTTATTCCTTTAGAAAAAAGTCTATCAATGACATAATTAAGGAAGCAGCTTCTTATTGTCATTGATTTTTTAAGTGTCAATGTAAATTTGCCATTGATTTAAATAAACCATGATTTTAACAATGCATTGCTTAAATTAATATTTTCTCATTTTTAAAAGTAGATAATGTTTTTAAGATGTGTAAAAAAAGTATTTTTATGAGAAAAATTTCCCTTTTTTCCTGTAAAACAGGAGCAACTGAAAACTGAAAATAAAAGAAATATTTTGCCAGATAATCAGAAACTTTCCATTTAGAAATGCTTTAAGTGAACTCATGAGCCAGTCAGTCCACTAGACTCCAGCTCCTGATGTCATGGAATGGATTTCCTGCTTGACTAAAATACCCAGAATATAGAGATGAAAATTTAATAGATGATGACAGCCTGGATAAAAAGAAGTGTCACAATATCATGGACAAAAGGATTTGTCATGGAGTTTGACTCACAGAGAAGAAGAGGATATATCAGATATCAGATGTTTAACTTGTATAAAGCAGAGAGAAAGCATTACTAGATTTAAAAATAATAATAGTTAAAAAACAACAAACACATTTTTTCTTAACAAGACATTGTTGAAAAAGAGGGAAAACATATAACTGAAAATATTTCCAACATTATGTGTTTGGTGACTCCATTTGAAAAAAAAAAACTTGTATATTAAGCTGATTATAAAGAAAAATGTATTTCTGCTTTAAAAGGAAAGAGAATGCATGTTTGCATGTATGTGTGTGACAGGGAACATATTTCGTCTTCATCAGCTACATCAGTATTTACTGACAGAGAGGGGCCTTGGATACTGTAGGGGGAATGAATCCCAGATCCTGTGTTAATGATTGATGGGGTTATCAATGGTTAAACTCTGCTTCATGCAGCTGTTTCACTGTGCAATCCTTAAAATTTCTTTTGATTCAAAAGTGGTTGTGAAAAAAAACCCACACAAAAAAAGAAAAAAAAAAAAAAAAATGAACAGAACTGAAGCCATCATACAGTATCCATCATACCCACAGGACAAAAGCAGTGAGCAGCCTGTGAACAGTAATTGTAACATAGACTACAGTCAGCAGAACAGCTGGAATGAGAAATCAATTATTCAGCTAGAAAAGACAATGTGCAATTATTAAATTATGAGTAATTAGTATATGTTGGCTTACATCTTACAAGCCTGCACTTTGAGAAATGCTGTGACTCCACAAAGAAAGCAACAGAAAGGTTTCCTGGGTCTGCTCTGTGCCATTGTTTAGCAAACAAAAGACCCTCGGAGAGCACAGAGCTTTCTGCTTACACAGCTAAGATGCCTATCCAGCCACGTTTGTGAAGCTGGCTTGCAAGTGGAATAACAAAATTCCATCTCCTCTGTACAACAATATCAGTAATATATGCTTAGTACCTTTCAAGCCAGAGGAACTAACGTTTTTATATAAAATCATTCATATATATACTGATATAAAATTAGTAGCAGCAAAGAAAAAAAAAAATCCCACATCCCTGTATCCTAACTCTTGTCTTGGCAACCTGACTGTAGTGCTCTTCCATCACTCTCTTTCTTCCAAAATAGTGCATGTGATGTACTGATTCATCAAGAGTGTTAATTATCTTGGGTCTGAACCAAGCCAAAGCTTGAGTTGCCCAACTTTTCCTCTGGCAAAGGAGGTCACCTTTGCTTTGGTCTTTATTTTGTATAATACCTCCCTGATTATGATCAGGTACACATTACTATTGATTTTAAAAGAAAAAAACCGCAACAACAGCAGCAGCAACAACAACAACAAAAAAAAGCCAAATAGCTTTTCCTCATTCTTTTCTGGAACCACAAGGCTACCCAGAGTGAGAGAGGGACGTTGCCTTTTATTCTCTCAGCAAATCTTGCACTGCTAGATTAACTGGGCACGGCTTCACAAACCGGTGCCACACGGAAACATGTGCATATGTTCTGAAAAGCACCAGGTCATTTACACAGTTCAAGTGGGTGCAGGTGAGAATTAAACAAACATCAGCTCTAAGCAGCTTCTCAGCTTTCCATGCATTTAACAGATTGGCCTGTGGTGTACAGAAAAGACTATTGTTACTTTTAATCTCCTTTCAGTGTAGGGAGCTACTGTTCTCTTTCCTGCACTGATAACACACAAATTGCTTATCCTCCCAAGCAGCCTTCACCTGACCACCAACTGCACTCCTCTCTTGCCAGGCTTCTGATAATCTCTTCCCACTCCTTTTTCAGTCTGTTGTGTTTAGCTTAAGGCATTTCTGTGGCCCCACACAGATGGAGAATTAAAAAGAATCTTTTTTTTCTTTTTTATTCCCCTGCTCCCCTCCCTGCTTTCCTGTCTGTGACATTTCCATCTGTGAAATGAAAATCCACTGGGGGGAAAAGGAAGGAAAACAAGGTGATGGTGCTAGCACAACAACTGAAGCTGCAATTCCAAATCACATTGTGAAGCTTCACATGTGCTGTGAAATAATTACAGGGCACAAAGAGGGGGCCAGATTCTCAGTAGTGGAACCTGGTGATATCTCAAAATCTGCTCCAAGTCTCCTGGCTTGTCCAGCTGAAGTCATTTGGCAACAGCTAATATGTAACTTTCTGAAAATAGGAGCATCCCCTCTCTCTCTCTTTTTGTCTGGTCACCACGTAAGTCAATGAGACATCCTTATCTTGAATGCTGTGTACATATCTTATGACAAAATATATATATATATATATGAAAAGATGTGTAACAAAAGGTATTCAAAAAATCAATGAGAAATTAAAAATAGCAAGATTATTTCTGAAGAACAAATACAATTAAAAGGTGATATGGCAAGTTGCAGGAAAACAAGTCAAACAAGGGGGTTTTTTTCTTTATTATGCAAAAAGAAACTGAAAACCAAAAAAAATTAGAGGTATCAATTTAATAATAGAAAATATATGGAGTTTTAGGGTTTTCCCCATGTAATTAAAAAGAATGAAGTAATTGGAGTGGGAAAAAGTTATATGCTTCTTACTTAGGGGAACTAAATCACAGTAAAATCTCACCAGGCAAATTTGATTTACTAGTACTGATGAAACTCATGTGGCTTCCTTAATATTGAATATTCCTTAATATTATATATTCCATCTCTGCCTTGCGATGAACACACAGTGAAAGTCGTCAAGACCTCCACGGAATCAAATGAACTCTTCAGAAACTGATGCTGCAGAGAAGAGACCCAACTTCAGATTCTCAAGACTCACTCCCTGCTCTCCTGTTGAAGCTTTTTAGCTGGAAATCAGGATCAGGCACAGGCAGGAGCTTGTCTCCCTCTCCAGCACAGCAGTGCAAAGAATGAGGAGTCTAAGGCCAAGTCAAAGGAGTGATCTTAAGAACAGCTTAGCTGCCTCCCCAAGATGAGAAGCAAAGACGTGGTGGGATATCAGAGGGGTGGTTGTCAGGGCCAGGCAGAGCTGTGCCACAGCTGATCAATATTCCCAGATCAGAGCTCTGTTTGTGCCGCTTTCCGCCCCTGCAATCACCGCGAGCGTGTGCCAAGGCGCTAACTTGGAGTGAGGGAGGAGTGGCTCCTCACCCCAGCAGCGGTGTGGGCTGCAGAAAGCCTTCTGTGGGAGATGATTCATCCTGACACCAATGCTAGCGTGATGATATGTTTTTCCAGAGATGTCCCAAGCACTTTACCAAGTGCCAATCTCATTCCTTGGGAAGACTTCAAATAAACTGAGTCAGACAAAAGTCAGTCTGGTTTCTAGGGAAATGTGACAAGGTCAGCCCAGTGATATCGTGTCACTGAGAAAGGGATAGGGCGTGACTGGAGCAAGTTTGCATTTGTACTCCTGGGTCTGGGCACACAGATGGAAAGGAGTAGGAAATTCTGTTGTCTTTGTTCCTTATGGGTCAGACTGAGCCATCCCAGAAAAACTCTTCCCTCTCCTGACTGGATCTTTGGCACATGCTAAATTCTTTATGTGTTACCTTGGGGTACTGTGCCTGCAAAATGCCATCAGGCACTATCAGACCGGGGAGTGGGAAGGGGCAGTCCAGGGGTGAGATGGACAGACCACATGAGTGAGGTCGTCATACCCTACATGTAAATAAACAGAATTGCTCTGCTTTCCTTTCATCTGTGTGTAGTGGTTTGTAACAGCATCTGCTCCAAAATGGTGTGGCTACTCTTTGGAGGCAGAGAAGTGTGCACTTGAGCTGGCACCAGCAATGGTCATGTGCACCAGTTTCCAGGGTTCATTGTACTGCTGATTTCCAGGGAATTATATCACTCCTTCCCCTCATGAGACAGCTTGGCTGGTCTCCTGGAACACTTAAACCACTCAGTAACTCAGGTCTTTTGACCTGCAATGTCAGAGCTGGTGTCACCTGAAAGGGACACCTGGTTTCTTGAAGCCAAAGCAATGTGAGTGTGAGAGTTCTGGTGTGGCTGTGGAGGAGGGTTGGCTGTGGCCTCATGTCTTACAAAAACTAGAGTTGTGCCTGGGATTGCTTGAAACTTGAAACAACATGAGTGTCCTGATGCTGACCAGAAGGGACACACTGCTTGTTTTTAAGCTGGCAGTAGGATGAGGTAAAACAAGCTGGCTGTGTTCTGACATTAGATCACTTGGTCAGAGCATGGTGCTAATAATACCAAGATCACAGGTTTGATCCCTGTATGGGCCATTCACTTGGACATAAGAGCTGGATGTGGTGATCATTCTGGGTCCCTTCCAACTCAGATTATTCTGTGATTCTGACATGTAGCCAACTTGAGCAGTTCTAGTCTTAGAGCTGCCTTCAGAAATGAACTGAAAAGCACGGTCAGGGCCAGGGCTAGGGTGCACTCACTTCTTTCTGACCATGCTCCAAAAGCTGCAGTAGTGTTGCTAACCAAAGGGTGCCACTGCCAAAGGAGTGAAAATTCAGCCTTACGTCCAAAATTTGTTGCAATTCCCCACTTTTTAAAAAATCTGTTTATTTTCACCTACTAGGCACCCTTGTACCCCCCAAAATCTGGCCATGCAAACTCAATACAACTACAATTTACTGCCAGTAAAGCAAGCACCAATGCTTCCTTAAATAATGCATTTGGAAGCATCCTGTCACACAACTTCATGTTGATATGACAATTTACAAAGTGCAAAGGTAACTGAACCACAGGCACCAGAATGATGCATTTAAATAGAGGTGATTTTAGCCAAAATACCTGCACTGCATTTCCTAATGAGAAGGTAGGTTGGATTAAAATAGACTCCCTAGTTTTGAGCTCAAGTACTTTAAAACCAGGGTTTAAAATCAGAGATATGGTCTATGTAAATATGCAGGTCAAAGACTAATCCTACTCAGGTAATCTTGAGAAAGAAAATAATGAGGTAATTATGAAAAGTCAGTAGACAGCTTTAAGAGTCACACTAGTTTTCATTAGTTTTTTTAGACAAATTAAAAAATCTCAAAAAAGAAATCTAAACAATATATTTGGCATTTTTACCTTCTTTTGAATAAAATAGTTTGAAGTGTTTTTTGTCTTCATTTTTAAATATCTAAAAGTTTTAGAATCCTAACATAAGATCTAATGTTTTACACTGGGATTAAGCAAAAATTTTAGCTCGAGAGAAAATTTCTTAATTTTTTTGTCCAGATTTTGGGTGACAAAATGTTTATCCAGAACAATTGCATGCAATTTTTTTATTTTTTTGAGGGGGGAGGCAGCAGGAGGGGTTTGTGAGTCTACTCAATGTGAACAATAATTTGTGCAATAATACATATTGGTGAATTTATTATTCCATATAGCTGGCAGAACAGCTGCTCTTCCCCCCAGTATCCCGTGACAGGATGCGTGGGAAGGGCTCAAAGCTGCATCAGGGGATTGACATTAGGAAACATTTATTCAAGGAGAAGGTGGCCAAACACTGAAGCAAGTTTCCTAGAGATGTGGTCGATCCCCAAGACCTGTCAGTGTTTAGAGGCATTTGGACAATGCCCTTATCAACATTTCTTTGGTCAGACCTCAATAGGTCAGGCAGATGGACTCATCAGGATGATGATTGTTGAAGGTCTCTTCCAACTCATGTCAACTCAACTATTCTATTCTATTCTATTCTATTCTATTCTATTCTATTCTATTCTATTCTATTCTATTCTATTCTATTCATTTCCATTTTGGATGTTTCCATGGAATTGCTAAGAACGTCCATTTCTATAAACCACTCAATCCACAAAATTCTACCAAGCTTCTCAACATAATTTACTTCAGAACAGTGGCATGTATGGAGGGATATCCTAATGATTCAACAGTGTCAGGATATTAAAACCATGTGTCCTTTCTAAAAGAAAGATGTTAAAGAGCCCATGTATGTACACTATTCTTGTGTATTCTTGAGATATATCTACTGCTTATGGNTCAACTATTCTATTCTATTCTATTCTATTCTATTCTATTCTATTCTATTCTATTCTATTCTATTCATTTCCATTTTGGATGTTTCCATGGAATTGCTAAGAACGTCCATTTCTATAAACCACTCAATCCACAAAATTCTACCAAGCTTCTCAACATAATTTACTTCAGAACAGTGGCATGTATGGAGGGATATCCTAATGATTCAACAGTGTCAGGATATTAAAACCATGTGTCCTTTCTAAAAGAAAGATGTTAAAGAGCCCATGTATGTACACTATTCTTGTGTATTCTTGAGATATATCTACTGCTTATGGCAAAATGCATTGGGCCATCCATTTAGTTTTAATTTTGTGATTACATCAAGGAGATGGAAAAATATGGAGTGCTAATTTATTTTAAGCACTTTTATTGATGACGTACAGGTTGCTAAAAAGGCTGGAAAGTCAGATCAGTTTTATAAGCAGTTAAATGGAGTCTTTTGAAAGGTAGTTGATTTTATGGTAGAGGTAGAGCAAGGTGGTGCTATAACATTCTTATATCTCTGATGATAGGAGGAAAAGATAGTTGATCAATATTAAATGTTTCCAAGTGTTCATGTTCCATAGCATTATTTATATTTCAGGCCTGTTCACTGTTTTACTACTAAATAAGTTCTTCTTTTCTGGATGGTTAAATGTGCAATTTATTCATGCTCTAATGAATATTTTATACACCAAGGTCGTGACGAAAATTAGCCATTCACTTAATAGACAGTGGCTATCTTCTACTCATTAGCAATGTGGCCAACAGATGTGTATCAGGGAAAGCAAAGCTCCCTCCAATTTCCAGAGAAGATGAGGGAGGAAAAGACTCATAATGAGCCATAGCTGGTTTTCTTAAAGACTGAATGTGGAAAAGTTAAGAATACAGTTAATTACTTTCATGAAATATAACTGAGATATTCTGCAAGATGTGTAATTAGATTACACTCTCAGAGCAGTAAAAGTCAGAAACGAATATGAGAGAAAAGTCTATTCTTAGCAAGACCAGGAAAAAGAGATCTAGGAGTGTTTTGTTGTATCTTTACATCCAGATTTAAGGTTTACATAGAACAAAATTTTGAAAACTTGCAGTAGACAATTATGAACAAATGCATTCTTTCAAACATTAAACACATACTCCCTCTTCAAAAATATTGTAGTTGTTGGTACCTGTGTAGTCTGAGCAGCCATATTTCTTTGAGAATATTGTTAAATTGGGTATCTTAAACAGATTTTCTATAGAAAAAAAATGAAAAATGTAATTAACTGTTACATGAAAAAAGGCATTTCTTTTTGCTAGGTCTGTCAAAAGGTGTAAAGGTGCATTGTAGGCTGATGTAATGTCCTTTATTTGTAACATCAGTCAGGGAAAACAAGGGAAAATTATGTTCCTAATCTATATTCATTCTACTTTTTCCTTTTAATGAGTTGATTCTTATCTGTTTCCTTCATAATCTCATAAGATTTTTCTTGTTTTTCACGGAGGTGACTTTCTACGTCCTTTATTAATCCTGCTGATTCCTTTAATTCCTCCGTGTTTTGAACTGTCCTTCTGCAGAAATGTTCCACCAATGCCACATAGTACCTTAGATGAGATCACACAGGAGAGGCCACTACGCAGAACCCAGGCAGGCATTATAACATGATCTGAAATTCTACAATATCATTATTTGTGCATTCCAATATAAACATTTCTATTGCAGCTGAACATAGGAGAGATCCTTAGAGATGCCTTTGTTTCTTTCTTCATCCACCGCTGCTAGCCTTGAATGCTGCAAGGTTTGAAAAATGATTTAAGAGTTCCTTGTGCTTTTTTTTTTTTCAGCACAGACTTTCATTTGCCGTTTAATAACCCATTTATGTAACATGAAGTCCCTCTGAAGCTCATCAACAGGATCTTTGTCCTTGAGTAAGGTTGTAAGAATAATTAATATTTTGGTCTGGCTGCTAAACAAAAACTGATTAGCATTTAAACAAGCACATAAATGTTTCATTGTTTCTTTCCAAAATGAAAGCCTAGGGTGAGTAGTTTACTGTATTTGACAATACTCTCACAGAACTTCAAATGAAATACTCTTATGCCCACATATTTTGAGGAGTCAAAACAATAAAACATTAGCTGCTCAAAACTTCTGGGAGAGGTTCACCAACAGAGGTTCCAATAGTTCACGTTTTGCAAGCCTAATGGTTAGATTATTCACATAACTGAAATTTCTCTAAGGGAAATAGAATAATTAGACTATTTCAGCTCATCATGGCATGTTCTAACTACTGGTTTACTGGAAAGAAGAGTTGAAACTATTTGATGGTCTAGTTCAGACATTTTTTTCAGAGTGATCTGATCTACATTGGACACTACAGTTGTGAAGAAAACCAGAAATAATTTTGGCAAAATAAATGTTCTTGTCATGTCTTGTCTCCCCTGTGCTTCTTTTCTTCTTTTACCCATCTATCACCTTCACCTCTCTCTAACTCGCCACCTGTGATGGTAATTACTAAATAAGCAAAAGCCAGGGAAGTGAATTTTTAAGTCCTTGTCATACTGAAAAATTATTATTTTATCCTGGTTTTTCCATTCTTTCCCACTTTACCTTAGTGTCACACCTTCTTCAGATGTCTTATAACAAATATTTTCAAAAGGGTTCTATAAATCTTATTTCTTTTTACTTATTAATTAAGAAAAATTAATCTTATATAAAGTGAAAGAAAGTACACAAGAAAATCCCTTTGGTCATCTCTAATTTAAGAGCTATTTCAAGAAAACAGGAAAAAGTCAGTGATCACTGGGCCTTGTGATTGCTAGATACTGGTGGAGAAAGGGTTATTTATTTTTATGCATGAATTGCCATGGTCCATCTGTTTCACTGCATGAAGTTTATTACATTCTGAAAAAAATGCAAATAAACATTTAAGATCTTTAATAGTTATCTGCCTGTTTATTTCAAAGGCAAACGGTGGTGGTTTAGTCAGGAAGGTTCATATTTGCTGTATATATGATGGTTTACATGCAGTTCACTTCTGCCAATGACTTTGATGATGTCAGAGGGGTTGTATGCAGACAGGAAAAGTTTATGGGATCAGGACCAAGAGTCGTGAGTCTTGATTCTTTCAAGACAGGTGTCCTGTGAAAGCTCAGAGTGTTTCTAAACTAGGGTATTTCCAGAGTGTATCAAATATGCACTGAAAAATCTGAGATATTCATAAGGTGCTAGCTGTCACTTTTGATTTAGAAGAGCAGTTTGAGTGCTCCATGAAGTGCTTTTCTCTTGTAATGCAGAAGTTAGAGCACTGACCCAGGGTAGGAGACATCCACCTTCCACTTTCCACTTTGTTAAATGGAAATAATTCCCACCTCCCTCAGCTCCAAGGTAATACCCAGTGGTGGTACCTGAGGGAGGATGAACCCTCCATTTCTTATCATGCCTCTTCCTGGCAGAGCTTGAAAAAGTTCCGTGTCAATGGACTTAAGTACACTGAGGAAGCATTGACTGTGTTCCCTGGTAGCTGGGATTCACGTGAAAGAGCAACAGAGTTTGTCTATTTCCACAATAAAAACGAAAATAAAAATGAAAATAAGAATTAGAAATGTAAAGAAAACATTTAGAGGACGATGTTGTGAATGGGAAGGAATTTCTCAGTGCCATCCACGCTGACCTGTCACCCCTTTGGGAGTGCAGGAGCAAGCTTGCCTAACAGCAGCTTCATCCCATAATCAGGGAGAGCCTTTAAAGACACCTATCCAAATCTTGCTGTCAGCTGTGATTCATGACCTTTGATACAGCAGGTAAATGAACAGAAAGTGAGATTTATTTAATACCATATAACAAGCCTTGGGGTTAGAAGTCCAAGTTCTCTGACACAGTCAGCCTTAGTCATTAGGAGGAAGCTATTTCAGTAATGAATTATTACAATCCCGGGACTACTTTGGTCATGGTTCATCACCATGGTACACTGAGGACCTTAATAGTGCCTTACAATGTCAATATGTGCTTTATCTAAGGTTCGTATCATTTTAGCCAGTCAGAAAGGATAAAACTCACCCCTGCGCAGCAGGTCAGAACATGGCCTATTCATCTTGCTGGTCCCACAAGAGTCCTCAAAATGCTTTTTAACTGAGATGGAAGTGACACATAAAGCTTCTCTGAGGTCTTTTGCACACAGATGGATTTCAGATGTGAATAGGAAGGCATCAGCTTGCAAATAAGTTATTTGATGGAAGATTTTGCCATCAATCAGATTTGCTAAATTGCATGAATAATTCCGCTAGCCTTACCTACAATATCTGAAATTTGTCTTCTAGTACAGTTTTGGATAAGCAAATTTCATGGAAAATAATGGCAGAAAAAAATAATAATAATGGAGCAAGGGATCATTTAGATTAAATAATTTGGTTTATCTAACTTTAGTCCAAAAAATTCAACATCAGGCATCCATTTTCTGGAGGATGGCCAGAAAATTAAATTTCTATTAACTACTTAAACTCAAACTCTTTTTCTCTGTGCTCCACTCCCTTTTCTTTCTTTTTTCTTTGGCTAGGTAATTGCCAGAGTTGCACAAACAGGGGAGGTTTCAATGTGTTATTGTATAACACTAAGAATTTTCAACCTGACCTTCCCGGTTTAAAAATAGTTTTCTTCATAGAGGAGTAACATTTTTGTTTAGGATATTGCATTAACCTATCTTTCCTTTTAGGGATGCTTTGAACATTAAGATGTTAGTTTTTTTAAAAAAACAGTCTGGTAACTTTTTTAAGATAGCTGATTGCATAAAAAAAAATTCCATGACAAAATAATTTTTTTAAATTTTCCATAACTTTTTATGAGTTCATTCACCTTTAAATGTTTAACAATCTCTAAATTATCCTGGTTTCAAAATGCTTTACTGAAAATGTCTGCCCTATTCTGGCCCTCAGCATTCAAAAAAACATTACTTTTAAAAAAAAAAACAAAAAAAACCCCCAAAAAAACCAAAAAAAACACCTTGTTTTGAAAAATATATATTACAGTAAATACAGTTATTTCCTACCTCAGTTTTGTATAAATAATACCTTTGTTCTGAGTCTGTTATTTTACCAAGAACTCAAAAATAACAAACATGAAAACAAACATTTGAAGCACATTGATAGGCAATTTCATTGCTTTACCAGGCTCCATGGATGCGTGCTGGAATCCATCACATAAAGCTAAACAGGAGCTTCACTTTTTGTATTTAGTGGAACCTGAAAAGTCAGTGGTATTTCTTGTAAAAGAAATTATTACAGGACAGCCCAAATATTTGGGTCATCCAAGTCCAAATATTTTGTAAATATATGCATCTTCTGCCTCAATTTTAATGGTGTTAAAATGCCTTTGAACAGAGGCAAACCCATCACTTCATATCCATTTTTTCCACAGAATTTCCCTCAAAACACATCACATGTTTAACAGGTACAGTTGTACCTGGGATAATGCAAGGGAGAGGTGCCAGCCTTTACAGAATGCAGGATTGCAGAGATAAGGTTTTAGTAAATAACATTTTTTCATACATCTCCATGTACAGAGTAGCATGCTAAAAACAGTATAACCAGAAAAGTAAAACCAGGACATGCAGAAAAGTCAGCAATAAAGGAACTTGAGAATCACAAACCAGAACCTGAAGTTTCAACTGCTCTGTTATACTCCTGTTCATGTGAGGCAGAAATCAGTTCCTACCACAATCTCTAAGGTTCTTTCAAAGCTTAAATCATAAACCAAACCAAGTTCAATCTTTATGGCCATGTGTGCAAAGGCCAGCAGACTGCTCCCATAACTACAGCTTTACTATGGCACAGGAAATAAGCATAGTGAGTCCATTAAAAATAAAAAGAGTCATAGTGGATCCATGAATTACTGACAATCACTTCAATCCTTATCAATGCATAAGGAATATGTGCCTTTTGTTGTTTAGTATAACTGTGCACTAAATATTATGCTGCAGGACTATTGCTCTTAGTATGGGATATGACTATAGACCTTCACACATTATCCTTTTTTCCCCCTCCTTAAATTTTTTATAGACAGAATAACTCTTTTTGTCCAGGCAAGTTCTTTGGACACTGAGAATGACAAAAGTAAGTATGAAATCTTCCATGTTTACCCGCGCAGAACAACAAAGCAGTAGCTGAAATGAGAGCTTTGTGATTTTAAAACATGCAGGAATTCTTAGAAACAGAAATAAAAATATTTAAGACCTTTCTTGAACTTTTTGTCTCCCCAATATGCTCAGTGATGTACTGCTCTAGTGGTTAAAATGTTGAGTGCAGAAAGTCCACTTATACATAATTGTATCAGTTTTAGATGGTCTTAAGGTTAAAAACACAGGGCTGGAAGTCAATGGAAATAAGAAATGGATTTCTAAACATCTCTGATTTTCTTGTGGGACTTTGAGTTTAAAATTAAGGCAATTAAGACAGTTGTCTTCATTTTCCCATCCATTACTACAGGATTAGTAAGACACGATCACCCCAATGTGCTTTAGACGTTCATCCCGCAAACCAATGCAAACAGAACAAGCTTTATTTACTATTTGCTATAAGAGTTTCAAATCTCATCTTGGAAATTACACAGATTGTACCAAACTTTAGCAAGGGTCACAAGACTTGTGCACTGTCTTAAAGGCTAGATGTCACTCATTTTCACGGAAGTCACTGCCCTCTGCACAATTAACTTCAGAAGGATTTATTTTCATTCTGGTATTCATCCTCCCTCTCATTAGTTGAGTAATTTGAACTCTTCAGTTCTCAATGTGTGTTCAGCAAACACTAATAAATTATTCTTTTATTGACATGTTTTAATTCTTCTTAACATTTTTGGTTATTTTGCTAGTAGAATATTTTAGTTTGCTTTTGGAGTTAAGATGCTTAGAAACTACTCTAGATTAAAACTTGAATGAAGTGCTCCTGCTTCCCTATAGAACTTTCATGGAATGAATATGTGTACAAGAATCATTCTCCTTAGTATCTCTCAGCTCTTTTCAAAATAGTCCATTTTAGTTATGAGAGGATGGTACAATCATAGTTTTATTCAAACATGTTTAAATATTCCCATCAAATCAGTTGGGTTGCCAAGGATCTTACAATAAGTAAAAATTATTTCAAGGTATGCGGCACAACTAAATATAAAATATTTTTTACTTCTCTTTTATATCAGAGATTTTTTTTAACCTTCAACCAGTGACATAGGCACTCAAAGGTCTATCAGTTATTTTCAAACTATTATGAGTTAACTTGGCTAAATGCACACAGATTTTAGACTAGTAACCTCATATTTTTAAAGTGACCCTAAAGTTGCCTTTGATTCTATGGAGCCAGAAGTTAAAATAAATAAGTAGATAAAAGCTATTCTGCTGACCAGATTACCCAGGGATGTCCCATCCCTGGAAGTGTTCAAGGCCAGGTTGGATCAGGCTTTGAGAAACTTGGTCTAGTGGATGTCATCCCTGCCCATGGCAGGGGGGTTGGAACGAGATGATCTTTAAGGTCTTTTCCAGCCCAAACCATTCCATGATTCTATGATTTATGATCCTGGTTAGACAGCTTAAACCTTGGACAGCTGAAGTAGTTAGAAAGATGTGGACAAAGGACAGCTAGTATTTAAAAACAAAACAAAACAAATTGGAACCCGATGATAAGTTACTAAACTTTCCTTTTAGCAACAGATATGTGAGAAAGATAAATCCTTGATCCCCAACGCAATTTCATTCCTGAACACTCTACAGCCTTGTTGCAGTGCAACACAAGTAGTAATTGCTCTATTATGATACATGTCCCAGATACAAATGGGGACTCCATATGGCTCAGTGTTATAGAAACACATTTAAAAGGATCAAATATAATCCTTTCTAAAGTTGTATACAAGACAGAAAGCATAAGGAAGCAACATTATTCACAATTTCTGGAAAAAAACCCAAAAAGCAACCCGTGAACCCATGGCACTGAAGTAGAGACAGATTCTCCACTCCCTGCCACACTGTGGCCACCCACTCAGGCAACAAACAAAACTCTATCAGCTTTCAGGCAGTCTGAAATGTAGAGTCTATTATAAATGCAAAGACATGGAGAGAATCAAGGACAATCAAGCAAATTAGTGAAAAAAGGTAAAAGAAATAAAGAAACAATTGAGACTTCTGTGCTGCACGGATATTAATATCACAGGAGAGAAAGAGTAATATCCAAGGAATACCAAAACTCTTTTTACAAATAAATCAGGTGAGTGATTTCCCTGTTATCACATTGACTAAACTAATGAATTGCACACTCAGAAGAGAATTTATTTATGACAATGATAAAAAACTGCCTAGCAAATATTGCTACAATTTCTTTATCTTTCTCACATCTGCAAAATTCAGTCTCCCAACCTTATGATCTAGAATTCTTCTCTATTTTTCTTTTTTTCCTTTTTTTTTTTTTTACTTAATCTTTTGTTTCCTTTGTATACTAGTCCTTCTGTTCCGTTATAGCTCCAAAATTCTTTCTAAGATTTATGCCAAATTTTGCCTTTAAACTCTTCTAGCCTCTCATACTGGTGTTTATTCCAGCTACTGATGTCATCAACACAGTTTCTGTTAAGAGCCAATCTCAGCTGTGATGCTGCAGCATCCTGAAATGGCACAGGAGGATTGCAGTGTCACATCTGTCAGGGACCACTGAGCAACCTCGTGCTCAGAAATGAATCCTGCTGGAGGAGCTGGTTAAAAGTCCATTGGAAAATAACTGAAAAATGTGAAAGGAAACAAAAACGCTGAATGTTTTTTTCTTTTTCTATGTGGCCATCATGGATTAATCTGGAAGATATGATAGAAAAAAAAAAAAAGAAAAAAAAGAAAGGCAAATTAAGATTAAAAAAATAGGGGTTTTTTTTGTTTGTTATTCAGAAGAGTTGAATGGCCCTTAACACAGAACTCAGAAGACCAAAAAAATTGTATTTATTTATTTATTTATAGCATAGAAAAGAAGGGTCAAGACAAGCTTCTGGCTTCAAAATGAGAAGAACTCAGGTCAGGTAATATTTTTTTACTTGGTGTAAGCACCTACATATGTGCATGCAAATTTCATCCTGTTCTTGTCATCCAGCACAGAGGAGATATGAACTGGCTCTTTGTAGCAGCTTTTGAATTTTGAAATTTTCCTTTAGCCCAGTCTGAGATGGCAGTTTCATTGTAAATAGGCCCTCGCTTCCCAGTCAGGCCTTTGAGCAACAGAGAGAATCATGAACAAAAGGCTGTGCTGGCAGAAGTGGAAGGAGAAATTCCACCAAGGAATTTCATCCTTGATATGCCATATTGGATGAAAGCCTAACCAAGGTCTGAAGAAAATGGATTAAACACCAGTCACTCATCTAAATGGTCTCTTGTGCCTTCCTTCATCCACACATGGCCTGTAGTAATGAAAACAGACACTGTTACTCACCCTCTCAAGGTCCTACTTAGCCCAAATTACAAAACCTGCAGCCTGCTTGTTAACCAAGTCTTCGACTGAAAACCAGGATTTGGATCCCACTGAGGCCTCAGTTTATTATTCTGTAATAATAATAATAGATAATCTGCTGCATTCAAAAAATTTGGCCTTGATTGTATAAAGAAGCAATCTCCCCAAAACCCCAGGGATTTTCTTATTCAGGTTTTAAAAGCAGTTGTAATTTCATCACATTCTTTTTAATCCTCCATTCCAAAGGGATGCATGAGAAAAAGAGCAATCAGATCATAGAATCATAGAATGTGCTGAGTTGAAAGGACCCATCAGGATCATTGAGTCCAACTCCTGGCCCTGCATAGGACACCCCAAGAATCCCACTATGTATCTGAGAGCAGTGTCCACACACTTCTTGAACTCTGTCAGGCTGGTGCTGTGACCACTTTCCTGGGGTCCCAAGCACCACTTGGTGCTGTGACCACTTCCCAGTGGGTTCCACTGTTCCAGTGCCCAAACACCCTCTGAGTGAAAGAATCCTTTCTTGATTTCCAACCTAAACTTCCCCTGACTCAGCTTCATGCTGTTGTCTCAAGTCCTGGCACTGGTCACGAGAGAGAAGAGATCAGTGTCTGCCCCTCTGCTTACCCTTGTGAGGAAGCTGCTGACCACAATGACGTCTCCCCTCAGTCTCCTCCAGGCTGAACAGACCAAGTCCCCTCAGCCCCTCCTCATATGGCTTTCCCTCAAGGTCCTTCACCATCCTTGTTTCTCTCCTTTGGACGCTCTTTAATGTCTTTCTTTTATTGTGGCACCCAAAACTGCTCCCAGGACTTGAGGTGAGGTCGCCCCAGCTCAGAGCAGAGTGGGACAATCCCCTCCCTTGCCCGGCCTGATGCCCCCAGGACAGGGTTGGCCCTCCTGGCTGCCAGGGTACTGCTGGCTCACATTTAACTTGCCATCAACCAGGACCCCCAGGTCCCTTTCTGCAGTGCTGCTCTCCAGCCTCTCATTCCCCAGTCTGTCCACACATCCAGGGCTGCCCCATCCCAGGTGCACAACCCAGCCCTTGCCCTTGTTAATCTCCATACAGTTGGTGATTGCCCATTTCTCTGATTTGTCGAGGTCTCTGCAGGGCCTCCCTGCCCTTGAAGGACTCAACAGCTCCTCCCAATGTGGGGTTGTCAGCAAAGTTACTTAGTATTCCTTCCAGACCTGGGTCCAAGTTGTTAATGTGGATGTTGAACAGAACTGGGATGAGGATCTGAAATATGCCTTCTACCGTCTTAATTTTCTCAGTCAAAATTTCACATACTGACTTTAATTTTGGGGGAATTATCCCTTGGAATACCCCCAAATCTTGTTGCACAGCTTTTGTCGTCTCTCTCTGAAACATTTCCTGTTTATTACAGCTGTTCCCTGGTGCTGAAATAGTACAGCATTTGATTTCTTTACCTAATATTGTTAAGATCCAAGTCCCCCAAGATTTAGATGTTTAAATACAAAATGCTTTAGCTCAAGCCCATCTCACATAAACTGTTATTGATAAGACCACAGTCACACACATCTGACTGTCACTCAGATGTTTATGGAAGCAGAAATAAAAATCCCATTCCACCTCAGTGTTAATCAATCTTTGTCACTCCAGCAAGTTCTTTTATCTGATAAGCACCCCAGTGGCTAGGAGAAGGGAAAAAACGAATCCTGTAAATGGAAGCCCTGCAGCCCAAACCAGCAGACCGAAGGAAATGGGAATACAGCTGCGTCTGGCAGCTGCTGCTTTTCAGGCCACCACAAGTCATCCAAACACCGGCCACTGCCGGAGGTGTGCTGGCCCTTTCACCAACACATCAGCTGCTCTCCTCTAGAGCCACCAGTTCTTGGAGCCCGATGTGTCATTTTGTTTGTTCAAACTGCAATACACTGCACAATCCAGATTTATGTCTTTCCTTGCCCTTCTCACCACTCACCTGAGCCAATCCCCACCGCAAGCACTGTCACAAACACAATCCCTGCTGACTCTGATCTGCCAACAGAGACACAGCCTGTTAAGAGCAAGCCAGGAAGGTGATAATCCATCACAGGTGGCCCAGGCACTACTCCCGTTAAAGGCTCATCTGGTTTTTGACAGATCTAAACTGTATCCCAGGGGCTGCCCTCACCATTGTTATGCTCAAAACTGAGCCTGTCCTACAACTCAGGCTCCCTGTGGTCACTGCCAGTGTTTGCTCATGTCCTGTGCTTGGCTGGGATCAAGTCACCTCTGTCTTCCTGACAGGAAAACAGGGGCACGTACTGGATACAGGGACATAGACTGGGTGTGGGCAGCACCCTGAGATGCCCAGGTGGTGGCTGGACAGATGCACTCAGCAAAGCATCTTGCCACACACATGTCCAGATGCAGTGCTGGCTCTTTTCCCACTCCCTACAAGATGCTGAGGGGGAGTCATTAGCACCAGTGTGTCCCCACAGATCGGGACAGACCTTGGATGGTGCTGGGAGTTTTGCTAGCACTCATACAAGTCATCCTCTGGTGCTGATGTGAGGGCTAACCTTGCAGCAGGAGAGAGGAGTGGAGGAAAATGGGCTCCTTTGGAGAATGGCAGAGACAAGAGCTAGACAGAATGTCTCTAATATCTCCAACACAAATAAGATAAATTGTACCAAATGCAAACTTGCAAATGTGTTCTGGGATGCTGCCACAAAGATAAACAGAGTTCAACAACAAGGTAATTATATGAGTAAATAGAAGCAAGAGTAAAGGAATAACATTTAAAAAAAGAGTAAAGAGACAGCCTGGTGGAAGCAAGTGAAGGGAAGGGGAGACCATTAATAGAGAATCCTCATTCTTCAAAAGAATGTCTTTCAGCTTTGTAGGGAAAACTTTCTGAGTGAATCTGATATAAAATATTCTGTGGTCACACACTGAGTTTATAATTAGGGAACTGCAAAGGTGAGGAGAAAAGTTAAGAGGATT
Organism: Orthonyx spaldingii; assembly: GCA_013397795.1. NCBI lineage: Eukaryota > Metazoa > Chordata > Aves > Passeriformes > Orthonychidae > Orthonyx > Orthonyx spaldingii. The sequence continues at coordinate 993,453 of VZTJ01002533.1, read as the reverse complement.
GTTTTGGGATGTGCCATGAGGGAAAATACAGTGTAACCCCAGTCCCTGTGACTCATGTTCAGAGTTTACACTGTCTCTTTATGATGCAGATGTATATCACAGCCTGCACTTTTCCATGGGAACTGGAACAACACTGGATTGGACAAGGTTGGCCCAAAGTGCCTTGTTCAGCAATTTTGTCAGAATGGCTCCTGCTGGGCTAGCAAATGTTGTCTTAACATACAGGAGACTGTGACAGTGCATAATGGCATTTGAGACACTGCTGTGCAAGTGATTATTTTAGTTTTTTTCATGAAGCGCCCAGATGGAGACCGTGAGCCAGTGTTTTCCAGGTAGACACGTGACTCAGAGCAAGAAGGGATTTGTGATAAAGCCGTGAACTTTTGTTCTCCTGACACTGTGAATGTTCCTGTCTGAGAGAGAAGGGCGTGTCAGCATTGCTCAGGGCAGATGGGGACAGCTGGTGACTTGATCAGCCTCCCCACACCCAACATGACTCACATCAATATTCACTATTGCCCTCAACGGGCTGGGATTGTGTGACAACATTTAAAATTTAAATACTTATAAACCCCCTTTGCACAGGCAATATGTAAATTACATAAATACCATTTTGGTCACTGAGTAGTTGGGAAGATTCATCTAGTGATGTTATTGATTGTTACCAGGATGGATACAATCTCTGCCTAATGGTGCCATTTACCTCTGTTTTGGTGCTGCTGGGCTTTGATCTACATCAATTCTCCATCAACAGTTTGGAGAGTCAGGCAGAAAGATTCAGAAGAACAAAAACTGCTGTCTAGGGCATTTATCTTATCACTGAAATTATATTTTAAAAGTTTTATTGTATATTAGATTGATTCTGATCAACTATTCTAGACCAAAATATTTCTCTCAAAAAAACTTTTCACGGATGGTCTTCAATGATTTTCTGTTTCGAGTTCATCCTATTTCTCTTCATTCCATTTCTCCTGACACACCACAGACAGGAGGTGAAAAAGGGCACAAATTCTGTGGAAGGCAGAACACCACCTATCACAGTAGATGGCTAAGTTGATTGTACACTGAGGTGATATTTAGAAATAAAAATATCTTTTTGTTTATGCTATGTTATGTAGGTCTGAATTTCTGATAAAAATTGATTTGGTATTTAACTTCATCAAATATTTTTGATAGACAGAAGAAATTAGTATCAGGAATATAAAACATTACTACACCAACATCACTTGTTTTGCAAGGATGAAAGGTAGGAATAAGAAAAAGAGATTATGCAAGGCAAAAGAGAATCTGGACAAAATTATTTATATTACAAGGGAGGAGAGAAAAATACTTACTTCTAGCTTTTAAAAATAAACTAAAAATTGTACAAATTGTAATAGCTTTTTTCCCAATTATTGCCTGAAAATTGTATAAGCACCAGAAAAAATATATGAAACCCGCAGCTCATTACAATTTATTGGAATACTGTTCTTCTTTTTCAACTCCTTCCTACATTTTATTAAAATATCTTTTTCTTGAGGATTACAATACCTTAAATGTGCACTAAAACTAACAGCTAAGATTGTAATCAGGATTAATTTATATTCTCTCTCACACCATTTCTGCTAGGTTTTAGCAGCAATTTCATGACTTCTGGGCAACAATAATTATTATAATTTAGTTATTGTAAATTGTTTGGCTTGCCTCTATCTAGCAATAGCTTTGTTAAGGAGACAGTTCTTACAATTGTGAAGGTCTTGACTTCAGTGTTAATTTTTTTACCATGTTTTACAATATTTGTTCTCTAATTCAATTCTATTGATGTGTTGAGACCTATGACTTTATTAACAACAGAGCCACAAGTTTCTAAAGAGGTGAAATAAATGACATTAGCAAATTAAATTAAATTATGTGTTCACATTTTTTGATTCTTTCATCCCACAGTTATCTGGGTAAAGCAGGATGACAATTTCTTTTTCAGATGCACAATTGAGCTGACAGTTGCAACTGAAGTGAAAGTGCATTTAGAAAGTTGTTTCTCAAAAGAACAAAACCACTAATCAGCATTTTTGGCAGGAGGTGTCTCAAGTTCATCCAGGACTTTTAAGAAAAATGATTGGTCTTTATTTTTTCCAACCTTGTTTTGATAAAACACATTTACTTGAACATTTGTTTGCCCTCAGTGGCCCCCTGTGTTTGGTTTGCAGAGCAAAAAAACACAGAGAGAGACTTTTTACAGAGACAGTGATAGAACAAGGGGAAACAGTTTCAAAAATAAAGAGGAGAGATTTATCTGAGATGTTTGGAAGAAATTCTTTACTGTGAATGTGGTAAGACCCCGGTACAGGTTGCCCAGAGAAGCTGTGGATTCCCCATCCCTGGAAGTGCTCAAGGCCAGGTTGGATGGGCCCCTGGGAAAGCTGTTGTAGTGAGTGGCATCCCTGCCCACAGCAGGGCAGTGGGATCTAGATGATCTCTAAGGTCCCTACCAATACAAAACATTCTATTATTCTATGAAAAAGTTGTCTCCTTAATTTGCTGATTATAGGGAGCACAAAGAATGGAAATGACCATTGCGAAAAGGAGCAATGTACTTTAATTATTCAAACCAAACCAAAACTCCCAAGCAAAACCAAGCAAACTGAATTTACGTGATACTCATTTTAGTGCTTATCCCTGGAGTGCCATTTGCACTTAATTGTCATGTATAGCAACTATTACACAAGCATGTAAAGCACAACTGGTGCTACCCAGTTTTAGTTGATGTCTATGAGAAAATAGGAGAGAAAACTCCTAACTAACTGTGGTTGTTTTCTGCTGAGAAGAGAGGATTGGGGGGGAAGGAGGTAAAAGGATAAAGTAGGATTGACAAGATACTTCCAAACTGAATGCTACATAGATCAATTTCTTCTAAAACTACAGAGTAATTTTGAGTTGCTCCTAAAGATTTTAGTTAGAGCTCAAAGAAATCAGAGATTTGAAGGGTAGGTTTGTGTTAAGACATTTTTCATCCAAGAACCTCACTCTAAAGTTGTGCTTGTTAGGACATGTTACAATGGGATTTTACATTCTTCACTGAAATATTTTTTTCTTCAATAATAAAGCAGTTCATGAAGGTGCATTCATAGAATCACAGAATAGTTGAGGTTAGAACGGACCACTGGAGGTCATCTGGTCCAAATTCTTTAACGCTGTCCCCAGGGGAGGGTGTGGAGTGGGTGGAACTTCTGCTTTTACCAGGAGGGTCTTGGAGGCTCCGAAAGACCTCTCTGGCCAGTACTGCCGGGTACTGGAGCAGATAATTCTGTCCTCTACCCCAGCCGATGTTCTGGCAGGTATCCACCTCCCCCAGGTAGATGGCTCGAGCGTTACCAGGGTTAACAGAGGGCTCAGTCGCATGGAGTTCCAGAGCACTTTATTCCTGAAGGGGTCCAGCGGCGAAAGAGAGGGAATGGCCTTGGGAGACCCTTGTCATAGGGTCTGGCCAGGGGACAAGGGGCACAGGGGAGGAGAGGGAGGTGGGGGGATACAGAAGGAGCAAGGGATAGGGTCAGGAGACAGGTTATGGTTAATCAATATAGGAGAATTAACATATCCAGGTAAGGCACCTCAGGGAGAAACCACTTTGTTTTCCAGGGGTGATCTCACACAGCTGAGTTATCCCACCAACGTACCGGGGTGGGCTGAGCAACCCCAACAATTCTTTGCACAAGGAAGACCACCTAGAGCCAGATTTTCAGTCTTATCTTCTAAAAACTAGTAATGGAAGAGTTCTGAAGTCTATCACAAGATGTTCCATCATTTTCAGAGATATAAAAGCAAATATATTCTTTTAAAAATAGTGTAACCAGCCGTTCTCATATGATTAAATTCTGCCTTAATATTCAGAAGCTTTGTCTCTGCTCCAGTGTAAAATATAAGAAGGAATAGAGAAGTGGAAAGGAACAAAGAACAAGTGAAAAGCAATTTAAAAAAAGGTTGAGATGTATTACATTTATTCCTCACCATTTATCGTTTGTGAAGATGAAGTAAAAATAAAAAATGCCTACCTGGGGTTCTGATGAACAAGAAAGAACTCATTGATTTGAAGCTGAAATTTGTCATTCTTTGGGAATGAAATCTTTCATCTGGAGGAATGCAGCAGAATAGGAAAAGGTCTCTTCATAATCTCAATAATGATAATATTTGCCTTAAAAGTTGCAGGCAGGTTGTTTTGAAAAGGCCAGCTCATCCTGACCTATCCACAGGAACTGAAACTGTTGCATATAGGCAAGACATTTTCATGCTATGCTTGTAACATTAAATTGAAGTAAAATTAACACATCTTTCAATCTCTTTTTGAGAATTGATTTCTATTTAAAATGTGCCATGATTTCCCTAACAATGCCATTTTCCGTCTGCAAGCTCTACACTCCTAATTTTACTTTGAACATCTTTTCTCCTCTCTGGTGGGAACCAGATTTTTACATTCGCTTTAAATGTTCCCTTAGGCATAGCTGTAAAACGAGGCAAAGATATTGGAGACTGCACATTCAACAGCTTCAGCCCTAGCAAGGTCAGCTCTATTTGCATGTACCTTTACTCTGCAAAAGGACACCGATACTTTAAGCAAGCTCTGGGCTCTTCTTTTTAATGAGCTTTCAGAAATTTCTAATGGAATTAGTTAAATTTGCCTTTCCTGCCTTTAGGACAACATATAAATGCACACACAACTTCTACTGCTTTCAGAGGGAACTGTGCCAATACAGCTAATGGAAGATTAGGGGAAGAGAAAGGTTCAGAAAGGATAATTCATGTATTTATTTGGGGGTTTGTTGTCTGGGAAAAAAAAAGCAACCACAACTTCCTGAGTGACGATAACAGATTTTTATCTACATATCCAATGGTTTTATTTTTACTTTTTTCCTTATTCATGGTATCACAAAATAATGCCATCTATCTTTGCTGATATACCACAATACAATATAAGATATAATCATAGAATCATAGGATATCCTGAGTTGGAAGGGACCCATCATGATCATTGAAGTCCAACTCCTGGCCCTGCACAGGACACCCCAAGAATTCCACCATGTGCCCAAAGCATTGTCCAAGTGCTTCTTGAGCTCTGTCAGGTTTGGTGCTGTGACTACTTTCCTGGGGAGCCTGTTCCAGTGCTCAAACATCCTCTGGGTAAAGGAACTTTTCCTAATATTCTACTTAAACCACCCCGAACACAAGTTCAGGCCATTCCCAGGGTCCTGTAACTGGATATCTGAGAGAAGAGATCGATCCCCGCCCCTCCCTTTCCACTTGTGAAGAAGTTGTGGACAGATATGAGGTCTCCACTCAGTCTCCTTCAGTCTTTGAGTTTATCTTGGTAAAAAAATTTAAGGGCATCTGCTAGTTAACAGTGACTGAAACACCCTATCTGATAATCAATTTCTTTCCGGTTTCCTATAGTGAAATGCTTGAGCATCTAGATTAAAGAATCTTCTACTTGTGGTATAATTAAATAATTTGTACTAAAATGCTGAACATTTTGATGAAGAAAACCACGTATGAGGACACTGATTCATCAAAGGTAAAAGGATATTTCAATCTTTACTAATAGAAGTTGTTCTTTATGATTTGGAAAATAATTAATATAATTATTTCAACAATCACGTAGTCACTTCCAGAAGTCACCTACATTAACATATAGAACAGTATTAATCACATACCATGAAAAGATGTGAAAGTGATTGAAATACACAAAATAAAAATCAATCTGTCAGGATGTTTTATAGTCTCAATTATATTTTGACCACTTTATTATTAATGAAACTTAAAAGAATATTTGATTCCACTCTAACTTAGAACGAAAACAAATGTTTAAGTGTCAAAATTCTTAGAAAATCAGACCTTTTAGCTTGGTACTTTTCTAGTTTTTCTTTAAATCCTTTTACACTGGCTTTTTTTGAACACAAGGGAGATATTTTGTTCCAAGTTATTTCAAGGCAAACTAATGGACTCTGTGTTTCTTTCTGAAATTAACATTCTAAATTGTGGCAAGACCTTGGTTGTCACTCTCAGTCTCAGACTTTACGTTTCTTCCATTCTTCTGCAGAAATATTTTTTGCCTGTTTTGTTTTCCCTGACTGTTGTTTTTAGACCCAGCATCCACCATCCCATCATCTAAACAAAAGATTCTGATAGGGACTTCACACCGACTTTCAAAAAAACAACTGGCACATGGACATGACTCTGTTGGCCTCATCAGCAAATAGCACTGGAAATTCCAGCCCGGGAGGTTCTGCACTCTCCCTCTTAGCTGACTAATTCCTTTCTGACAGAAAAAGATCAAGCAAAATTTAGTATATTTTCATTGTCTTCCTTGAAGCGGAGTCAAGCCCAGAGGGGAATGAAGTCCTTATGGCCGTGAACAGGAAAAGTGGTTCATGTGGCTTCTTAGTTTTGGGGTCACCATGGGGTACCTCAGGTCCTCTCAGTACACGAGGTCCTCTCCGAACAGGATCAGCTGAAGGAATATCTACCTTAGCAATTTTTTACAGCTGATAACATGAAAATACAGATTTGTTCACGCACCTGTACATGTGAGAAAAAGATCACCTTTGTAAGATGAGAACCAATCACAGAAAAAGCATCTTGGTATGTGTTAGTTGATAAATGTCATATATTCCCTGAAGCAGTCCATGCTGGAAGCAATCTTTTAAGTCATGCAGCTTTGCTATGTGCAGAAACAGAAAAGCAATTCATACCTTTGTGTAGTCTAAATGCCTTTAAAACTTCTTTCACTGTTGGGAAACTTTTATTTGCACTCAGCTTCAGTATGCTGAATTTAGTGTAGTTATTTGGATCGCTGTTAAAACAGACAAGCAAAAGTTCTGCTCAGAAATCTTAATAATTTCAAAATATTAGATCACAGTAGAATTATGGCTGCAAGATAGAGATGAAAAGTAACAGGGAAAGCTTGGGGGTTTTTGTTTGTTGTCTTGGTGGCTTTGGTGAGGCTTTTTTAAGTATTCAAATTTCAACCTACTTGGGTTTTAAAGCAAATTCCCACATGGTTTCTCAACATTTTTCTGACATTTTACATTTTTCTCCACTCACCCAAAGAAAAGCTGATAAACCAAACCAAAGATACGGGGTACAGCATAGGGGAGTTTCACCAAAAACATGGAATAAGATTGTTAATAGGAACTGGATACACCAGGACTATTACATTAAAAAGCTGGAGAGGCTGCACAGAGGATTAACAGGAAAATTGGGAGTCTAGGACACACTACCTATAGAACGAGCTTCAGGGAGCTCACACTACTCACTCTCCTGGAAAGGTGGTTGAGGGACAATCTGACCTCTGCTTTCAGTGACTTGAAGAAAAACTATGGAGGTGATGGAGCCAAACTCTCAAGCAGGCAACTGGACCAGATGGCTTCACAGGCTCCTTACAACCAGCATTGCTAGGATTCCATTTTAATATACCATGGAAAACATGACACAAAAGGAAGATTTTATAAATTACATGGGGATTTCTTTCATATCCAATGAAAACAAAAAAGCCTTCAACTTTTGAAGCAGAGACACACAAATAAAAAACGTCCTCATCCTATTTCGCAATGATGTATGATGAAAATTTTATAAACAACATTATGCAATGGAGGGTACAAAAAGAAAAATGCAGTGATTCAGGCTACAATTATCAAACAAAGTATTATTATTCCATTTGAAAACAACCACCTTTTCACAGGGCTTCTTACTGTTTAAAAAATATTTGCCACATGACTGATGTTGTCATGCTGGATACGAATGGAACCCATCTGGAGGAAATGTCTGAGGGAACCAGCTGTTGAACCAGCAAGAAGGGTTTCTTTGGGCTACTGTGTGAGAAAACAGTAAGTCCCTTTAATTAAACTCTGCTAAGTGAAACTTGGATTCCCCTTCTGTTGTTGTAGAGAAGATGAAAAGGTACCTTCCATGTTTCCACACCCCCAGGACACTCTTTCACTTACAATAGTTGTTGCAATGCATCTGTAATGGCTACAGCTGGGCAAGATTTTCCTAACAAACCAGAAATAATTTCCAAAGCTTACAGCAGTCTTGGACCAGCTTGTGGCAGTTTTTCATTCAACCTTAGTACATATTCTGAGCACATTGCTATGACAGATTTTGGCTTAAATTTATGCAGGAATGCAGGTTTTTCAAGGTCACCTGGAAGTCACACCAGCTGGTTGATTTCCTGCTTACAAAGACTTAGCAAATGGAAATTGAGTAGTTTCAGATGAGGTATATTTTTGAACCCCTTCAGAATGGAGCTGATATCCAAGACTCTTGAGTACCAAATTACAGAATATAAACCAAAAGTAATAAAAAACTCTCCTTCAAACCCTTTGGCACAGAAATCCTCTGGTTCACATAGCGTCATCTGGAATTTCTTTGCTTCTGTTTAATTAGATCTTTAGTTTTCAAACAACTGTTACATGTAACTTCTTTCTTTTCCTTCCCTTTTCACCGCAAATAAGTTTAAGCCCACAAATTCAAGACTATCCCCTGAGACCAGTGCAGTTAGCTATGAAATGGAGGAGAAAACTCCAAGTGTAACAGAACAGTCCCTCTGCCTGACGTCTCCTTAGATTTTCATAAGTGCTTTACTTAGCTATCTGTACACAGCTGTCTAAGAGCAAGACAGCTTGTAAACAAGCCTCAGATGGCCCAGAGGTTATAATATAATTTCAGCCCTTCTTCCCCCAAATCTACTAGATATATACATGTGTGTGTCTTTAATATGTGTATATATCTGTAAGTATATATATGGAGAGAAAGGGGGAGGGAGAAGAAAGACATGTCCATCCAGGAAGGCTCATGTTGGTCTTTGACAATAATTTAGACCATGGTCCTAGAGTAACAGAACCACAGAATGGGCAATGTTGGAACACAAGTGGAGTCATCTGGGTCCCAGCTCCCTGCTCAAGCAGGGCCATCCCAGAGCACATGGCACAGGATTGTGTCCAGATTGTTCTGGAATTTCTTCAGTGAGGGAGAATCCACACCCTCTATGGACAATCTGCTCCCGATGCTCAGTCATCCATGAGATAAAGAAGTTTTTCCTCATGTTCAAGTGGAGCTTTCTGTTCATCAGTTTGTGTCCACTGCCTCAGCACCACCAAGCAGAGCCTGCTCCATCCTCCCAACACCCTCCCTTCAGACACTTGTTCATATTGTTCCCTCTCAGTCATCTCTTGTCCAGGCTAAACAGGCCCGTCTCCCTCAATCAGGGAGATGTCCTTGTGAGAGAGATGCTCCAGTCCCTTGGCCATCTTTGTAACTCTCTGCTGGAACTGTTCCAGGAACTCCATGTCCCTCTTGAACTGAGGAACCTAGAACTCGACACAGAATTTCAGAATAAAAGCAAAAAATCACCCCAGATTTAAGGAAAAATTGCAAATTTTGAATTAAACTGTCAGTTGATATGCATTCAGAGATTTTGTCTAATTAGCTAATAAATGCACAGAACTACTGACAGTTATTTGAAAATGTTATGGAGTAGTTCCAGAGATTTAGACATGGTATCAGTCTTCCAGCATTTGACCCTCATAATTACTGCTTTGTAAGTTTGATTTCCAACCCTTCTACACAATAGAATGAGTTTCAGGGAAAAAAAATCACAACAGAGAATCAAAACCAAACCCTTAACCATGCACAAGATATTGTATTTCTGAGTAACGGGTTCTCTCAGCTTGTAAGAAAAGAAATCATAGCAGTCAAACCTGATTGCTTTTCTCAAGAATCAGTGAATGAAATAAAAAAACCAACAATAACAGATCAGAAAACATACCAGGATTATACTAAAACACTGGCTATGGGCAGCACAGTCATTAAAGTAATTTTAAATCTAAAAGGTGATAGTTTGAACACAATCAGGCTATGGGGCGACAGAATACAATGACAGTGGAACAGAAAGTTTGTGGGATGCATCTAAAGCAGCACAGGAACCAGCAGCACGCTGAGTCCCACCAGCCTCCCCAGCAGTGACTTGACAAAACAAGGTGAGCAGCATGTAGAAGATATTTGTGGCAAGTGATACTGCAAGGACCTGTGGAGTAAAAATTCCAGCAGAAAGGAATACACAGCAGCTCTATAGGCTGACAGTAAATAATTAACCTATGTCCATGTTATAAAATACAAGGCAATATGCTGTCATGGCATGAGCAAACATGGCACCACGCTGGGAACAACAACACCTGAGCATTAATCTTATCTCTGCTGCAGATTTCAGGTACGATGGTGGGCAAGGCCTCTTAACATTTTTGAATCTCACCTTTTCCTTCAACTGTTGGCCATTTCACGAATGCAAGCTCTAAATTCTTCCTAATAGGAAAGATTCCTATTCAGGATTTGTACCTCACGCAGCACACCAGGACAAAATCTAGACCACAGCCTCCATCAACTCTATTCCATATAAAATCATGGCACCAACTCAAACAGTCAAAATTTACTTACATCTGGTCTAGCAAGAGAATGAATCACTGTGTGATTGAAGATGACACCATATGGTCCATGAAGCGATATCCACAGTTTCCCTTGTGAAGCAGCATTTATTCACTATTCATTCAAATTAGAAACAGAAAACTGATCTTGTCTAGTACAAAAAGATGCATTTCCCTGTTTCCAATGTATTTGCAGATGTTTGCCAAGAAACAGATCAAATTCCAAGGGGGATGGGATATTTATTAAAGAAAAAAAATTTTTAAAAAAGTATTACGTTGTCCACAAATGCTAACAAGTAAATGTGGAGAGGATATGAAACTTCATGCATCAAAGATTGTTCTTTCACTGAAAGCTGAATTAGTTTACATTTCACACAGGGTAAGGGCTCAGTTTCCCAGGAGCAGGTGACTCATGGATATTTCAAGAGGTATATTAGCTGTATGGTAACATGTTCACCTTGCCTCACCTCTCCACCTACCTTGCTTTGTGCACAGTCTCCCTCCCTAGACCATCATTGCATCCACCGCACCCATCAGCAGAATTCAAGGCTCAGAAGATCACTGAGTTCAGTCCTTGTGCTCCAAACAGACTCTTACCCAATAATCTCCATGAGACCATAAAACAGCAGAGAACCTTGGAAATACATGCACAAGTAAACAGAATGCCACCATTTAAATAATAACTTTTCTAGATTAACGTGAACTCTTTGAGCCCAAAGCAGAATAAATACAGACAATACATCCATTAGCTGCAACTGAATAAAACATTATTTAGAAAATGGGTAATTTAGATCTGATTAATGTTTATAAATGTGTTTACATAAGAATCAGATATTAACCTATAGCTTTAAAGGATTTAATTAGCCTTGGAATATTGTGTCAGTGTACAATGAAAAATAACTAATTCACAAAGGAAATGCAAAGAAAATCTGCAAGCACAAATGAGGTCAATTAATTAAGCAATTTGCATAAATTTGAATGGTTATTTTCAGGGCATTACTGACATTTTGCACTTCCTATTCCCATCACACTGGCAAAAATAGTCTTCTGTCACCGTATTTATATGATCCATCAATCATCTCGTGGGATCTCAGAATACCAGCACACACCGAGGTATAACAGCTTCTCCACACAGGCTTTCTGAACCGTGCAGGATCCAGCATTCCATTTCCAGCTGTACTATCTTATCACCAGCAGATGCATTTACAGGCTGTTACAGCTTCATTCTTACCTCCAAATGGAGGAAAAAAATATGAAATACGACTTCATCTCCATTACATTTTTTACATCCTGAATACCAAACAGATGGCAACAATTACAGATGGGAGTATATTTCTTACACAAGAAGCCAAATGCTGCACAGCTCACCAATTGAAATCTGGAACGAGTCACTTAATGAATTTAGTTCATCCAGAACTAAACTGGTGAAAAAGGGTAGAGGAATTTGGCCTAACAGTTACATATTCCCATGGTTACCCTGGGAATACTACAGCAGCAACCACCTCTTAAAACAGCTGTGTCTACACAGATCCTTTGGTTTCTTCCTATTATCCATGTCACAAGCAAGGCACAAATTAATATTTTACTACAATGCAATATTGCACCGACTCTTTTTTTTGCAATACATTTGCCTGTATGTTTCATAGACTGCACTGTTGAGAACTGTGATTAATTTACTGAGTTCTTCTATTTTGTCCCCATCTGTTAATACAGTCACAAGTGAATTTTTCAATGGTGTATTTATTTATATAGCATTTCCTAGGCCAGATCCTCAGCTGATGCACACAAGCATTTATTTTACTGAAGCCAGTGAAAAAAAACTGCCTGACATCAGCTGAGAACCAGAGTTTTGTATCTGATATATGTCAAGTGTTATCATGGAACTGAAAATACAACCCAAAAATAATTAAAAGAAACACTAAGACCCCTTGGAAGAAATATTTTTAGTTTACTTCATTTTGTGTCACATGGAGATATCTGGGATTTTCAAAAAGATCCATTTCAAAATTGATGTTAATGTGAAAATATTGAAACATGTGCACTGAAATCTGTACAACTTCCAGGGGCTTAAAGAATGCATTTGGACTGTTTCATGATGTTTGATTTGATTTTTATTCTTTTTAATGACTACAATTCTTTGTCTGTTGATCAATGTATATTTCAAAATCAAAACAACTTTAACTCCAATAAGATCAAAATTGTTTATTTAGAAAATGTAATTTTTATCCATATCAACATTTGTCCCCTTGGTTTTTTTGCCAGACTATCCCTTTTCCTACAATCATTTGTTATCAAATCATTCCAGTTCTATCAAGGAGACAAACAATTCTTTCTCTAACTTGCTGCTTTTTTTCTGTTACATGAAATTGCAAAATGCTTACAAACAACCCAGCAAGTAAGCTTTCTGTCACTTTATGCCTTGCCAGCCCATTTTGCCTTCTTTATGCTGCTAAGTACCACTAAGTCACTAAATCTCTCAGGTATATTATTGTAATTGTTAAAAAATAATGCAGCAGAAATTATTTCTCCAGCTTCCACACACCATTGGTTTCTCAACAGAGACTGTTTTATTCAGAACCCACTGTGCTTCCATCTGTCTCAGGCTCAGCCTAACCATGTAGAAAGCAGAATTTCCAAAGAGCATAAAAAACAGATATATTAAGAAAAGAAGATGTGATTAAGACAATCAACAGCTCGTAAAACACTGGAAAAAGTCCATGAGATCAGGAGATTCGCTTTCCCCATACCTTTTCTGCTCCCCCTCAGCTTGAGAGTTGAGTGTATTTTGGTTTAAGCTTCCCAGCAAAACCTGTTTTATAACACCATGGATCCCTGAAATCAGAATTTCCTCCTCTTAACAACTTCAATTTCAAGTAGAAATCCTTTTGACCCAGCTGGAATTTGCAGTGATAAACATGTTTTAAAAAACCACCCTTGCAGTGCTCTCATCAATTTGGCTGTGGAACAATTCACCAGGGGTGCAAGTCTCTTGTTGAACTCAGGATTTACACACACTTTGGCTGAGTGCTAGCAGTGCTAACTGTGATTATGGTACAGGTCCTTATTCTACTATTTTCCAAGCCTCTTTCATGAGAAACTTGGAAGATTTTATTATATTCCTAATAGGGGAACAACATCAACATTTGTAAACATCCAAAATATCTTACAAGATGGTAACAGCGTGACCTTCCCTTCTGTAATGCAATGTACATTCTTATCTGAGGTATTTAAAAGCTGCAATATCTGTTATTACAATGCTCTGGGAATTAGTCCTTGACTCCCATTAGGAAGCATGGTTGAAAAAGGTGCTTGGTGAGCTAAAATCCAACTGCTCTGTAGAGAGAAATGGAGAGTCCAAGCTTGCCTTTTCAGGATGAAGGCAACACTTTTATCTGCTGCACTGTTTGCAGCAAAAATTGCTGACATCCTCTGATAGACGATTAAGATTTAAAGGACATATGGACTTTCTGAAGGAGCCAGTCAAGAAGGACAATTTAAAACTGTCTAAGCTATCTGCCTGTGTCTTGGGCCATTCTTATGCCCTTAAAGGTAATGCTAGCCATTCATTGAAGTGTGAAAGATAAATATGGCACAGAAATCTTACAATATATGAGCTGCATTATGACACAAGTGTCTCAAACAGCACAAGGAGCTCTCTACAAAAGCAGAGTCCCTGTGCTGTCTTGTCGCAGAACACACAGTCCTTGTTCCCTCAGATACCTCACCTCCATGGTGTTCACCCTCCTTCCATATTCCCTCTTGTCCCAAAATAACTGGAATCAACACCAAGTGGGTGTTTTACAGAAAGAGGTGCCATGCTTGCAGAGTACAATTCTTGCTTCTGGGCATCCAATGGCGGTTCTGTGCCCTGGCTGTCCATGGAATAAACACATCTGTTAGCAAAGGTACCGACTGCTGCACCTGCTCCTGCTGGAAAACACACCAGAGCACTGCTTAAGCACTGGTGGCTGGGGCAGACATAGTTCCAGGCAAGGATCTAGAGATTTATATAGAATTTGGCAAAAGTGATTTTGGGCTGTAAAGGGTTTAAATGCACATACAACCAAGTTTTCCTTCTAAATCTCTACAGACTCTCCAGCTATGTCTTGACTGATAAATCAGAGACAGAGCAGAATTCTGAACACTGTCCTGAGATTGTCACTACAAATTAATTGCTACCACAGTTTCTGGAATGGGTTTTGCTCCAGGCAAAGCTCAGGTGTGTTCTGGGATTTGTCACAATAGGCTGTATGGATGAGGCTACACTGTTTTGAAGGGGGAGAGGATTAACTGTATGAATGTGAGCAGTTATGTCACTTGCCTTCAGAGCCAGAAAGCAAACCCTTTCTCATAATGTCTGTTCTTTTGACAGAAATATCCTCAGTGTAGGGAAGAAAATAGAGCTTGAGAGTTGCTTGAGAGTGTCAGAGGGTTGTGCAGGCCCAGGGCACACAAACCTGGTATCACCTCGTCCGGTCTGGAACTTTGGAGGGTTCATGCAATGCACTGTGCCCAAAACTGGAACTAAATTTTTTATTGAATTGATTTGTTCCAAAAGAAAACTCAGAAGGTATTTTTTTGCTAATTGGAAGAGCAGTGGGTCTGAGGTATGGGGTTGCACTGGTGAGATATTTATTTAGCTGTAAAAACCTCATCCGGTGTAAATTTGTTCCCTCACTATCAAAAAAACCATCATTTATCTCAGGAGCAATGGACCAAGACCAAGGCAGCAGGGCTGTTATATGAGGGGGTGACAGGGATTACTCCTAGTCTTTCTCCCTATGAAAAGTGAGATGGGATTTGGGGAAACCATGAAGCCTTCCAAACCCAGGAATAAGCACACAGAAAAAGGAGAAGGAGCCCTGAGTCGAACACAGATGATGAAGACTGGAGAGGGCAGCAGCATAAGAGAGAAATCCAAAGTTTACCGGTAATCCTGCCTAACTCCACCAGATTGCCCCTAGTAGAGTCATGGCTCAAAAGAAATCGAAGACGACTACATTGACTGAGGGCTTGATCCAGGGTCCTTTCGCAAAGCTGTCTGCAGAGCTGAGAGAAACTGATGAAATCTTCTATAAAAAATAAGATAGACTCTCTTGCCTTCGTGCTAAAATTCTGTGATAAAAGGAACTCCTCAAGGGTGTTTCAATACTTTAATCTGAGCAGTGGCTAAGCATGAAATGGATGTTATTGGACTAACAGCTTCTGGGTGACTGTTCAGAGGCAATGGAATAACATCCAAATGCATTGAGAAGGAAAAAAAAAATGCTGAGATAAGTGAGTTTGGGGTGATTTATGAGTGAATCTCTGGATTTTCAGCAGGACTAGCGAGTTTCATAAAGACCTATACGAAGGTGAGAGTGTTTTCATCTATTTATAATGTAAATTAGAGAAACAAGTATTGAGAGGAGAAGAAAGATACATTTCTTAATTAGAAATTTATGGAAGTTTTTCCCACAATGAAAACAGTTATTTTTACCTGGAAGGTATTTGTAATAGTGCAGGGACTCAGAAATATCTTGTACATGATCTTGTTGTGATTACACCACCTCTGTTACAAGCTCCTACATCGGATGACCTCTAAAATATGAAAACAATCACTCTTCTGTAGCATTTTCTAAATCTCAGCTCTGGCAGACAGACTCATCAGCCTCAGGTGCTACTCCAGCCATCTCCCCATGCCTTAATCATTTAAATCTCTGCTTGAATTGTAAGCCTGAGAGCCCCTGAATGCCCCCTGGCTGGTGGCAGCCAGACTGACTTCATGAAGTCTGGAAGAAGACAAGAAGCTGGTTAAGCTTGTGAGCTCAAATTAAATGGCTGACAGTGAAATCTCCTAACACTGCTCCTTAGAAAAGCATGGCAGGGTTTTGGACAGTAGCTAGACCTGACAGCTTCTTACAGATTTGTGGCTTGTCCTTGGAAAGAAAAGCAACACAAAAACAAACCCAACAACAATACCTTTCCCAAGCAGTGCTCAGTCTGATACTGGTTTTCATTGTTTACTAAAGAATATTGAAAATATCCTCATGATGGCCATTATCAAATGTCTTTTGGTAACACTCTCCGAGCACTGCATTTTCTAAAGGCGTTTGACAAGGGCCAGTAACAAACACATTTGATGGATTTAATTTGCTGTAAGACTAAAGGGGACATTTTGACTCTGAGATTTCCTGAGCCAGAGACAGAGGTTTGGGGTTTCTTTAAGAGTTTTTATGAGCTTTTCTTCCCTTCCTTAATTTTTTAACTTATTTTTTGGTCACACGAAAGCTTTTGGCTTCTGCAGCATCAACTTGAACAGATGATCTGTTTGCAATAGCACACACAATGAACCATCATTTCCTATTTATCTTCTCCAGGCCAGTCATGACCATACAGAAATAAAATCCTTTGCTATTCAAGCATCTCTTTGCAAAATCATTCTGTTCCCTTTTTTTTTTGTTTGGAATCTGCAGCTGCCTGTTTTCAGAGAAATTCTACTGGGCTACAAGGATTTATAATGTGACCAACGAGTGAAGTTTATGTTCACGTGCCACACAAAACTGTTAACTCTGTCCATGCCAGGGCTGAGCTGTAAATACTGATAGCTGTAGAGCATTATCCTGCAGGTTATGGCACCAGTCCCTGTAGCAAAGGGGGAAATGTCACCCTGTCCCTTGGCTGTAGATTCCCTGTGTGGAAGTTATGCTGTGATCTGCAGCTACGAGGACCTCACAGAGGAGGTATCTATAGATTTTGGGAGATCCATGCTCAGGATCTCCACTGATAGAAACCAACACTGAGGCACGAAAATTTAATCCAGAGGAGTTCCTGTTTCACTTTACGCCATGGGGCAAATTTGGAGTTTATGAAATCTCACCTGAAGTTAATTAAAGTCATCTTCTCTTTCAGCATCTCTTCATTATTCACTACTTTAATGTTGCTTTTTTGGAGTGTAACCCACTAGGGAAGATCACAGGTCGCTGCCTGACTGAAGTTAAATGTCTTCTGCTTTTTTCAGTTTTGAGAGGTTTTGGGAGATATCTCTGCTGGATTTTTTGCTGTCTAACATTAATTGTTTAAGTGCAGTATAACCTACTAAAACCCTTAGCTGGGGAACTGCTGATGACATTTCATGGCTTCTTTATTAACTTTCAGACCAGCTGGCCAGCCAGGTGAGTATCTGAGCTAGGCTGTAAATCCTAGATGATATCCCTAAATACAATGTATTTTCTAGCAATAATTTAACCTTGTCTTTACAAAAGATGCACAGTGCACTTTAAGATGAATAGGCTCACTTCAAGACCTGCTTCCACAAATGAATTTTTTTAAGGGTTCTTCATCAGATCCCTGAGAAGTTTTTGATGAGTCCAAGGAGGAGCTGAAGCCATGGGCCATGTCTGTATTAAGTTTAGAATTGTTTTTTTCACAGTTCAACACTGCAGACAATCTCACTTGATTTCTAAGCAAAGCACAAGAAGTAGATTGAAAATAAGAATGTCAAAGTCGCTGTCTGTCTCACCAGCCTTCTCTGACACTTGATATTGTTGAAGCCTCATAAATAAAAGAAGGGTGACATTCGCAGTATTCCAGTTTAATGGGGATATATTTCATAAGTCACATTTTTAAAAACATGTTTCTCTTTTGTAAACAAAACTAAAACTTCCACTTCAGTATGTTTCATTTTGCTCTCCCAATGAAAGATTTAATGACTTCTCCTTAATACTCAATCTGGAGAAGAGTTCAAATTCATTGAAGATAAAAATGAAGGAGAAACAAAAGAGGAAGGAGATAAAGATGATGTGGGCAAGGTGATATGTACACATAATTTTACTTGGTTGAATCTGGAACAACCACAGTGCTCCTGTACTAAAGCTCCAGGAGATTTATCCAGGTGATCTGCCATGAGCAACCACTACACCATCAAAGCTCTATTGTACATCTGCAGCACTTTCTAATTCAATGCTGCCTAAGCAGCACTGCACATCCATACAACTTCCTTTTTTGTATATTCAGTTTAGCATGGAAATATTTATGTGGCAAACCTCAAATAAAAAAAATCTCAGGTATGTTTTTTATAAGATGAATACTGGGCAGAAACTAGAAATTCATTTTTCTTGCTGTTTGCAACATTTTCCCATCAGTAATTCCAAAAGGTTCTATATTTAATTTTAATTATAGAAATCTTCAAAACATTTTCAACACTTATTAGGCTTCCTCTTTCCAGTCATAGCTCTAACGTATTTCAGGGCAGTTTTGGAATTCCCTTTGACCCATTTGACAGAAGACTGATATTGTATTGCTCATTTTTTCCATCCTTCTCATGATTAAAATAGCATAATACTAACTACCTTCACATAATGTATATTTTTATCCCAATAAATCTTTTCATATGGATGGGCAAACATTTTTGACTAATAAAAAAAAAATGCAAACACATCGATACTTCAGTCAGGGAGACTTTTTAGCTTTCATTTGAAACAAAGCTGAATTCTGAAGCCTTTGGGAAAGACTGCTTGCAAAAAAATGGGAAAAGATCTTGCAAAAATAATTTTAAACAGCCTTATTTTAAAAGCCTTGTTTTTTCAAACCTATGCTTATCTTCATACATTATGCAAGACTAGTAATGAAGGGGTATTTCTAACAAATCCAAGAAGGGATAGCCAACAGAGTTTTAATCAACAGATAAAATTCAAACCTATTAAGCAAAGTTTACCTGGAAGGTAATACCTCTTTTTTTAAAAAAAAAAAAAAATCTAAAATTATTGCTATATATAGTAGAGAGAAAAAAAAAATACATTTTTGGGTCCAGATCTGCTTTGTGTTTGAAACAAATAGTAGAATTCAGGTTGAGCATAGGTTTAGAGACTTAATCGGATCAACAAAGTGGCATAAGTACAGTTGGTACTTAATCAGAAAGAAAAATTCTTAAGCAGGTTAGAGTGACACACAGAGAAAAAGGGATTTTCACAACACTTCCAATCGCAAGCAAAAATAAATATAAAAGGGTAGTTCTTTAGCACTAAAAATTTTATGTTCAATATCTCAAAAGTGTAATCAAGTGAAGTGTGCATGTGTGGGAGAATGACTGTATGTATGTTTGTATTTTTTTAATCAATAGCCAATATTTAAAGCCATTAATATAAAATTGGAAACATACATTCAAACCCTTTCCTGATTCAGAGATATGGGGTTGCTACATATTAAAAGTAAGGCTCTAAAATTCTCCTGGAAAGAAAAAATCCCTCTTTACTCTTCCATATAATATGTTAAGACTCTTAGTTTTATCACAGAAAGGGAAGGACATTTCATAAAATTTGAAAAAAGTCAGTCATGCAGTGGGAAAATCATCCCCTCTGCACCTCCACCAAGAACTTATAGCATTGGATCATAGACCCAGGGGAATAATTTCATGAGCAGGTAGAAGTAAAGAGCTGTTAGTTTCCAGTGAGCCAGCCAATGAACGGGGACACAAACCAAGCTTTTCCAATGTGTCTGTCATAACAATTTGCCTGCAGTTTTTTAATCCCTGATTTGAAAGCATCAGAAAACTGAGGGGTGAGGGGCAGCAATTTTAATGAGATTTTTACTGAAAAGTAGTCTTGGAAAGTGTGCAATTAGCAATGTGCATTTACCTCAGTTTTTCTGAAGAATATGAGTCAGGGAAAAGAAACACCACCACAAAAAAAGAAAAATAAAAAATTACAAGAAAACCAAACAACAACAACAAAACACAAACAAACCCCACAAAAACAAACACCCCACATGAAAATCTAGACTAGAATGATAACCTAAAGTAAATTATAATCACTGGGAAAACTCAGACTATTCAAACACAATATAAAATTTGCATACTAGCCATTGTCACCATATAAGTGGGGGTTTGTTCCAACCCTAACAGAAAACATTCAAAATTCCATTATAGGAGTTAAGGGTCATCCCTAAAATTGGATCACATTGTATTTCTGATCATGCTTCACTAGTTCTGGGCTCTGTTGAATTAGGACCTAGGTAATTTGGAAACACTTTTGTTGTATTTTGATTTATCTAATTATCCTCTCCTCATTCACAGAAGTAATATAAGTCCATCACTTTTGCTTTACCAGATTTATGATAGCCTTCTGCTTCTTGGCACTTGAAAGTGTCCAGGGGTAATGATATCAAATAGGCACTCACCCTTGATAATTACTTTCTGTATTTTATATGTAAAATGTAAGACCAACAGAAAGCCATTTTATCTGACAAGGAAAAAGTAATAAAATTAGTTTTCTATTGATCTCTCCCCACTGCTCTTGCAGGAATGATAAAGGCATAACTCCACCAGGTACAGCACAGTTTTGTTGTCAGTTTGAATCTAGAGAAGCATCTTACCTGTAATGCTGTTAATTAAATGCAAAATATATTATGTAGTTCTCTATGTATTGAAAGGTTGAGCAAACCCAAATCTCTAAACCTGACTTCACAAGGGAGGTGTTCGAGCCGTCCCTATTTTTGTGGCCACTGCTGGACCCACTCTAGCAGATCCTCATTTATCTTTGGCTGCATTGAATACTCAAAATGGAGATTTCATGAGACAGGAGTAGAAGGAGAGAATAATGTTCCTTGACCTGTTGGTCACATTTCTCTGGATGCAGCCCAGGATGCTATAGTCTTTCTGGGCTGGAAACAAACATTTCCAGTCCATGCCCATTTTTTTATCTACCAACATCCCCAAGTCCTTTGCAGGGTTACTCTCGACCCATTCATCTCACCCCTGACCTGCACTGACACTGGGGATTGACTCAACCCAAGTGCAGCACCAGGCATTTGACATTTTTAAATTTCATGAGGTTCACTTGGGCATACTCTTCAAGCCTGTCAAGGTCCCTCTGGATGACATTCTTTCCCTCAAGCAAAGCAGCCACACCACTCAGCTTGGTGTAACCTGCACAGAAGCTGAAGGTGCACTCAATCCCCCTGTCTATGTCATTGATGAAGATATTAAATATTTTTTGTCTCAATATGGACCCCAGAGGGACATGACTTGTTACTGATCTCAGTTTGAACATTGAGCTTCTGACTGACACATTTTGGATGCAGCCATCCAGCCAATTCCTTGTCCATTTGGCTCTCTATCCATCAAACCCATGTGTCTTCAATTTAGAAGCAAGAATGTTGTGGGGGACCATACCAAAGACCTTGCAGAATTCCAGGTAGATTATATCCATAATTCTTGCCTTGTCCACTGATGCAGTCACTCACATGAAGGCCACCAGATTTGTCAGGATGTGTTGCCCTGTATGCCCAATATAAGTCATGCTGGCTGTTTCTACTCACTTTCCTGTCTTCCATATGTTTCAGCATGTCTTCCAGGAGGATCTGTCCCATAATCTTACCACACACGGAATTCAGGCTGCCTGGTTAGTAGTACCCAAACTACTCCTTTTGACTATTTTTGAAGATGAACATCATGTTTCTTTTTTCAATCAATGAGTCTTCACCTGACTGCCACACTTTTGAAATATGTTAGAGAGTGACTTTGCAACTACAACTACTGGTTCTCTCAGGACCTTGGGATGTGCCTTATCAGGTCCCAACATCTCCCAAGAGTGTTTAACCTTCGTGCTTTGATTTACCCCTGTCAAAAGGGAAAATTTAAATGGGCCTCTTGCCCCAAACAGACTGAAAAGCATTTGCTTTTTTAATAACTAAATATTACAAAAGGAAGTCAAACCTATTTGATACATTGCATTTGACAGGCTATTTTTCATAGCACAGTTAAATCAATATAGTAGTCATTCAATTATTGAGATACTAAAATTATCAAACATTATGATTGTCGTCAGTATCAAATTAATCATAAGAATCAGTTTCTACAGTTATGAAACCTCTTAACATTATCAATCAGTACTTAATGCTGATAGTAGGAGGAATTAAAGGGATAGAGTTATAGACTTGAAAATCAATAGGACTCATCAGATTTCATAATACTAAATAAAAGTTAATCAAGTCATATTCAATATCTCATTTTTGAAAATAAGGTCATCTCATTTTGCTAGACCAAGACTTAAGCAAGCCTTTGCTCAAGCTGTTCTGTATCAGTGTGTCTCTAGTTCTTTCTAGCTTTGAATGCAGTGCAGCAAGAAGATGTATTGTGTGTTGAAAAGATTGAATGCCTGAGAAATATATTTTCTGAATTTCCATGTAAAGTGCCAGCTGGAAAAAGCTTTAGTTTTGCTTTGTTTTGCAAAATCCAGGAGCAGTGGGAAGGAATTGTTTAGAAAAATATTGAACAGCTATAATAACTTTATGACTTAAATCTAAAGCAGGTATAGCAAATTTTCAGTATTACACAAAAGACAATGAAATTATATGTACACAGGATTGTAAGGAATTTGTATCCAATATATCCCTTTTCAGCTGCACATTTCTGTAGTTTCTATGAGCTAATGATATGGTTAAAGTCACTACTTTGCACATTCATAAACAAGTGTAGATGTGTATGTTTTCTTTCCAGTCCATTACTTTCAGTTCTAATTTTTTTATCTTGATGTTCTCTCCTCATGGTGAACAGAAAATACATTTTCTGCATGAAACTGTAGAGATTCAAGGCGTTGTCCAGCCACAAGAAGGCAAAGAAGAGGAACCATAAAGAGTTGTTGGGCAAAGCACTGCAGTACTGGATAAGAAAGATAATTGAAGAAGAATCTCTAAATTATTCACTTCACGAAACTGAGAAGCTGTATGTATCTAAAAAGGAAAAGAAATCACACAAACTCCAAGTAAACAGTGTCTTCAACTGCTCAGACTATGGGAGGCAACTCTGACACATATGTCATTAAGAGAAAATGTGTAGAAAAAAATTATTTTTCTGTGATTCAAAGAAAAAAATATTTCTAAAATTAGTTCCATAAAATTAAATATCTTATTTTGGACATACTGTATAGGAAAAACAGATTTATTGGTTTTCCCAGTGGAAAATGAAGTTAACAAAGTAATATAAATGATAAAATTAAATAATAAAATAAAAAAATAAGTAAATATCACATGCAAAGTCTGATTTTTCACAGAGAATATTTTAATTCTTGTTTAATGGGGTTTTTTTTAGGTCTTCACATTTTTCATTTATGACATTTATGTTCTGGTTTGCAAAAAAACAGAGCCAAAAAAAAAAGGTAGGTCAGCTGAACAGCTGAGAACTCTGTGCTGACCAACCACATTTCTTAAACCCAAAGGTTGATTTACTTTGCTAGGAGGACTAGAGCATTCAGACACCAGAAGTACTGAAACAAAAACCAGCTTGTTTTTCATATACTAATTTGAGGATCAGTTCAGTTGCCTAGAAAAAAAAAAAACAACATCCAGTGCTGGTTAAGAAGGTGAAGACTAACCAAAATATTCACAAGGAAGTTGGGTGTAACACAGAGCTGATAGAGACCTGCACATTTTTGGGACTGGTAACTGGAGATCAAGCAGCATGTGATATAATGAATAGAATAGAGTAGAATAGAATAGAGTAGAGTAGAGTAGAATAGAATAGAAGAGAATAGAATAATATAAATCATATGATGTGATGTCGTACAATATAAAGAATAGATAATATAATAGCCTAATGTCATGCAATATTTTATTGTATCACAATATTGCCTGGAAATTGACATTTCCACGGGGATTATTTTGATTTTTGCTGATTGGCTTTTTTATAAAATATTTAAAGAACCTTAAATGTTTCCCTTCTAGAAAACACAAAAGATCTCAATAGATCACAGAGGCCGGTCACTAAATTGATCCCTTTCTACTTCTACATTGAATGAAACGGAATATAACTGAAATAACTTACAGTTTTCTGTGTTTCTGTGTTAACCAGTCATCGTCTCCCTTATATTTTGCTCCTCTCCTAGAAGACCTCCTGTAAAATGGGTCTCACTTCCTGCTTAATTGATACTGCTGTTATCCTCTAAAAATAAAAATAATAATAAAAAAATAATTGTTCTGCTTCGATAATCAGAGTTCATCCCCAAAAGCACCTGGCTCGTTGGTAACCCCCTTTAGGCAATGTAGACCTATTTTAGGCATCTAAATGCCAATTTATCCAGGTTAATATCATAATACCAACTGCAAAGTGCACTGGGTTGCTGTGTTTTGAACACATGAAAGCAGTTCTTTGTGCATTTTGGTAAATAGATATTTCCAGACCCTTTCAAAAGAATGTCCCCTGAGAAATAGGTTTTGCGTATGTTGGCTTTTGTTTGAACCCATTACAACACTCTAGATTTTTTTTTTCTTCTTTGCAAGCTTTTTCATGAGTTTTTAAAAGCCTCATAGTTGCTCTTCAATAACTGTAAACAACTCAGAATTTCCAATTGCCTATTAAGAGAGGTCAGAAGTGCTTGTACTGCAAAGCAGTTCAGATCTGAGGGAGATTATGTCATTACATTATTTTTGGATTGTTACTTTTGCAAATTGGCAGATTTCTTAGAATAGCATGGTTATAGTTGTGTATTTTTGGGGTTTTTTTGCTGGGAGATTCATTCATCTCACACTAGCAAAGAATACCAACACTCAAGAGCAGGATGCGTGTAGGAATTCATAACCAGGAACAGATCCTCAGTTAACAAACCTCAGATAACAAACTGTGCTGGGTTGCTGTTGGTTCCACAAAGTTCATGTGGAGATTTCCAGGGATGGCTGAACTAGGCAGAAAAGAAGGAAACAGCAATAGCAGCAGTTCCAGAGATATTTTGAATGTTGTTGCATTTTGGTTGTTGAGTGAAAAGTGTTTCACCAGAGCCTTGTGAAAGTTGGATTGTGGGTGAGATTAAACTGGATTATGTTCAGACTAGGAAAGATGATTTTGACAGATTCAGGTAAACCAGCAGAAGATTTTGTGGATACAACAACCAAGGTGTACTCATCTCTTTTCAGTGAGGCTTACAGACTAACAGTGCTCTGAAATACCAGATTCCTTCTTGCACTGCAATTAATGAACAAATGAGGACTAGAAATCTTCACTTTCAGTTAATGCTCTTTCTAATCCTCACATCATTGAACCAATTGCTAAGTAAAGCAAGGAAGTGTGTGTGAGGAAAAAAAAAATCTAAGTAAAATATCTTTACAGACAACATAAACTGTGTTATCTGAGCTCTGCAAAACAGTTAATGGACTTTATCTTGACAGCTTTACTGTGAAGTAGGGAAGTGACAATAAATTTTAAGAATAAAGACCTAAAATACAGAAAGGCCAAGGGTCAATATTAAAAACAAACCAACCAATAAATATACTACAAAGCAAGAAATCAAAAAACTCCCCACCCAAACAGGAAACAAAGACATTAACAAAAAACTCTAGAATAAATATACCTCAGGCCCTAATGTTTCTAGACTGCTACTCCAAATTTTGTATTCTGTGATTAACATGTATATTTGGGACATTTTGGAGAGCAAAAAATACCTGGATAACTTACAGTCGTGCTCTTTCTTGAATGTGGACTGAATTAGAAGGCAGTCCCAGATCTCCTTGGCTTTAGACACCGCGCAGTTTGTGTCTGATCCTGTAGCTGAATTGCATCACTACAAATACTTATCATACTCTGGGTCTTCGCAGAAGGAGTTGTTTATTTGGTATTTATATGAACCAAACACAGTGAAGTCCTACTCTTAGAGACTCAGCTTTCTTGCCCCTAAAGCTGTAATAATTAAAGGACCTTCTGTAAAATATAACAGCTGAAGAAATAAGATATAAGTATTTGTTACTAAAGAAAAAATTACACTTGAACACAGGACATATATGGGCTGGCTAAAACCCTAGTTCATT
Source organism: Orthonyx spaldingii (assembly GCA_013397795.1). Classification (NCBI taxonomy): domain Eukaryota; kingdom Metazoa; phylum Chordata; class Aves; order Passeriformes; family Orthonychidae; genus Orthonyx; species Orthonyx spaldingii. Next base: position 967,237 of record VZTJ01002533.1, on the reverse strand, counting down.
CTGTCCAGGAAATGTTTCTGTGAAAGAAAAAAAAAAAGAAATATTGAGAAAGCAGAAGATTAATCTCATAATTTTATTTTTCATCCTGATTGTTTCATCCAGACCCCCAAATTTAAATCCTTGTATTTTAAATCTGAGATTTTCTAGATGTTCAATGATCTGTTACTTGTTTAAGCATCCATTTATTGCAAGGTTTTGTTTGTTTATTATATATAAAATCCTTTTATTTGATTGCGGATATTTGAATAATGTTACATGTGTAAGTGAGATTTTATGCAATATTCACACCTCAAAAATCCATGGTGGTCTACATGCATATACACAAGGAGGTAAAAGCATTTTTAAAGGAGGAAAATAATTAAGTAAGTAACGTTAGCTGTTAATGGTCCATGAAAATTACTGAGGTATCCACTTTCCAACTGAGAAATCTTTTCTCTGAATGTTATTGAAGAGCTGTGCCCAACAAACACCTCAGCTATTGAGCATCCTATGGCAGTGCAGTCTCATTGATTTTGGTAGGATTTTGTGTTACTGTATCCAGGTGCAGGATTGGAGTCAAAGTCAGACTAGAGGGAACATTGAGCCATGATTTTATTGTGATTCCTGTGTCTCTGTGCTGTTGAAACACGTCATGTTTGAAAGTCATTGAATTAAAATGAATATGTCTGCAAATAAATGTGAGGCTTTTGCAGACCACAGCACAAAGTATGTCAAATTACCCTCTGAATGATTCAGCCAAAATTTCTAAATGACTGACTCACACAATCCTTGGAATTCATAATTGAAAGTATGCAGGTGCATGAATATGGGTGCAATTTTCTTGGATGTGTTTCAGAGACCTATAAAACCTCAGACATGACTAGAAATGTGTCGAATTAACCATAAATAATTCAGGTAGCCTGAGAACCTCTGCATCTGCTGTTTTGCAAGGAATCTGCATGTACTGCTATTAGCTTTCCTTCTACTCGCTGCAATTATTTTTGAAACAGCAGCTTGCTTTTTAGATGTGTAGCAGTTATTTGAAAGGATAGTCCTTAAAAAAGTGAAATATCCAGATGTGCTATGTCAGGTTTCTCCAAGATATGTCAATACATTATTTTGGGGTCACAGACTGATGTTATGTGATTCTAAATGTCAAACATGAGAAAAAAAATAAGTTACTTCTCAGCTTTGGATAGACAGACCTTTTCTTATACACAATGTTCTATCTAAATTCTTGATTGCTTTATTGAAGATCATGTCCCTCGTAAAAGTGCTTCTCCCTCTGCATTTTTTGACTTTGCCTTCTCGTTTTTGTTTTCCTCCCTTTGGTAAAACTGATTCATGAGGCACATTTGGTTCTCATATGCACTTAGTTATCCTACAAGTAGAGTAAATGCAGGGAATTAGTTAAAATTAAAAAGAGCTAACAAAACAAAGTAAATTACTTTAAACAGAAAAGAAAAAAAATTGGAAGAGAAGCTGGCTATTTTGAGCTGAGTTCAGCTGTATGATCTGTAGTCTCTTGAGTAGACATGGGTGAAGTGTGTTTTTCTCTGCAAGATACAGATTTGTATCAGTCATAGAAGCCACTGAAAAGTAGCTTAAAATAATACTTTTTATTTCAAGACTTTAAAAATAGTAATGATATTTTTTTCTGAAATTATTTTTGCAAATGCACTTGTAAAAGAAATTTGAGGCAAAAAAGCAATTTGAGGCAAAAAAAGTTTCCTCTTTTGCAGATCTTGAATTAAAATTAATTACAAAAAGATCTTTACTTTTGAGAAAGGCAACATAGTTCATTCAGTCCAAAATATTGTTTTTCCCAGAGCTCACACAAAAACAAGATTTAATTATTTGCTCAGCTCTACTCCTGAGTTTAAAAAGATCCCTAAAGACTTTGTATTGCCCAGATATCTTTTTTTTATACTCCTTTTTTCAGTGACAGTTTTCTTAACTTATGTATTTATATATTACTTATATGTATTAACTTACATATTTATATAAGTGATATATTTCAGGAGAGGAAGATAATCTTGAGATGACAGTTTGAGTAGACTACAGATGATCTCTGCTCAAGTTCCAAGGTGTTCTTAGGGTGGTTTTGCATTCTTGTGGTTGTAAAATACCCACCAAAACTGACTTATGCACTTGAATTATTGCACATCAGCTGAAGGCTGCTGCCTCTCTCAGGTCAGGCCACCCAGCTGAGGTTCACAGTCCCATTCACAAACTGGTTTCAAAATGAGGCAGCAAAGGAGACCCTGCTGAGAGGATGGAACCTTGCTTTGCCTTCCTTCAAAGCACAAGTGGAATGTCACACTGCAGCCCCCAAGGAACCGTTTTATTATCAACAGCTGTGCACTGCATCAAATACGTTTACTCTAAGCAAGCAAAACTCTGACTGAGGGAGATTTGATCGCTGGAGGGAATATTAAGTTCTTGTGTTGCTTCTGGGGTCCCAGTGCTGCTCCTTAATGATGCTTTGGACCTCAGTTTCCACTGTTTGTTCCTCTCTATCTCCAAACCTTATCACCACTCTGTTTAAATTCTGATGTACTTTCAGAATTAATTTATCTTATCCAGTTTCTTTGGGGGGTTTAATGACTGTCAGTCCTCACATCATATTCACTCCAACTTGTTGTAGCATTCATAACTGACTCTGCCCTCTTCCTGTTGCCATTACATGAAGTGCAAGGCAAGTGACACATATTTATATTTTTATAAAAGTTTTCCCTCAGTTCTTTGCTTGCCACCTTAGTCTGGGTGGTTGTTAAAACCTCCCATACCACTGGAACAATGTTTTCTATTGACTCTGTGAAGTCCATTTATTAACCATGATATGCTCTAAAAAAAACTTCTAGGAAGATCCAGTGAACTGGCAGGATGCTGCAGAGTTTGGTGACTCCATGGGGACAGGATCAGCAGGGGATTCTTGGGGAGGGTGGCATGGGGAAAATCAAGGGCAGCCCCCAACCCAGAGCCCCCAGCACTGTGGGGATGTTGCAGTTCCACAGAACAACAAAGTTAGGCCATTTTATATCACTTGAGCAGATCTGGTAATCTCTTTCCAAAGTCCAATATAAATAACAAAAAGTCCAAACATTACTCCTTTGGGAGAAACTGTGCTCTGTTTCCCTGATGGAAATATTTTCTGGAAACTAAACCCATGATTTTGCTTAATATAAACAAAATTAATTGGTCCCTGTTTTTCTCTATACTATAAAGTAGTTTTCATAGAACATATTCGAGTTATTATCTCTCAGACTGAGTTCCCCTTCACTATATAACACTCAATAGCGTAGTAAGCTTTTTAAACTTTTAAACTTGCTCAACAGTTTTGCATATAAGTTTAACTGCACATGTGTATAAAAAAGTACACATTTCAAAAGATACATATTTAACTTTGAAAGCTTTAGGGTGTTTCAACATTATAAAGAAAATATAAAATATGAGTGAGGTTTTATACAAGGGAATACATGACCTATCTGGAAAAGAAAGGGAAACCTGAATTATAGAACACAGAAACCCTTAAAAGAAGGCATGAGGCTACTGAATATGGAAATCTAAGGATTTTCAATTTTTTGACTTTCGACGTCTTTATTTTGGTGAGCATTAATAACAAAATTGCCCTGGTAATGTAAATCCCAGCAGAACTTGCAAACCTTGAATCAGAATTCATTTCCTTTTGTCTTTGCTGTAATAATGAGTATATACAGAAATAACTCTCCCATTTCTGCCTTCTTGAAGTCTTTGAAGATTGGTATGGGAGGATTTTTCACTAGATAGCAGAAGAACATGTGCAGCTCATGGTTCTGTGTTGCACATTTGCTATTTATATTATAGGGGTGCATGCTGGGGGCAGGAGACCACTGATTCACAATAAGGGAGTTTTCGGATTCCAGCATTATCCCAGGCTGGACAAAGCCTGTGCAAACACAAATGCCAAGTTATTTGCCAAAGGTCACAGAACAAGTCCATGGCAAAGCTCAGGAAAAACTCTTTTTGTGCCCAGGCAAGATTCTTAACGACTTGACTGTGCTGGTTTTCAATATCTGGTTTTTGAGGATTGTTGCTTTTGTAAAACCCTTGATTTGAACGATGCAATTCACATGGGAATTCCTGATCCATCATCCCAGAGTCCAGAGCTGCTGCTTTGTGCCTTGCTGGTGATGAACTTCTGGACCTCGTTAGGAATGTGCCACCCTTTCCATGCTGAATGAAGCCTGTCTGTACATGGTACATGTGTTTCTCATGTGTTTGAGTAACAGCAACACAATCTTCCCTCAGCAGTGCATCTAAGTGTTAGCAAAGTAGTAATAGTATTCCTACTCTCACTGTGTTGATATTTTCCTGGTATTGCTTGGGAAGCTGGACAGAGGACCTAACAAGCTTGTACTACACTGATGCTTGAATAAATCATTCTCTCAAATTAGGTTGTATTCAAACCCATATGTTATTGCTCCTCTAGTTCTGTGGGAAACAGAGGGGTTAAATTCCCCTTGCCTGTAAGAGGGGTCAAGATTCCACTTGCCTTCTTTCTGGGTACAGAATTTCAATATAATTTGTGGAAGACAGAGTCAAAACCTATAAAATCAAACTCTCCTTCCACATTTACATACAACCCAAGAGGAAAAATGCAGACATTAGCCTGAGTGCAGGCCTTTTACACCAGGAAAACTAACAGGAACCACATTATTGTTATAATCACTGTCAAAACATGAGATTTAGAGGTAAGAAAAAAAAGAATTTAAATTTTAAAGAACTTTTATGAAAGGCCTTACATTTTCCCAAGTAATATCTCCCATTAATTTAACATGTTCATTGTTCTCCTACCCATAACCATCAAATTATTCTTGCTTTTTCGCATATAGTGCTGATATCTGCTGATGGATTAGTTTGTTTACAAAGTCTGCAGCTCAACAGATTTTGAAAAGTGCTGCAATTCAGAATTTAATAGCTGGTTCTCTTGAAAGTGAAAGGTCAGAATTAAAACTGCGTACCATGAGACTGTCACTGTGAGTATGGGTTTGGTAATGATCTCTGAGGCACAAACAGAATACAGCAAAATTTATTAGATAACTTTTAAACACTCAGGAATATGTTTGAGATTGATATGTAGGCATTGGAGGCACTTAAAAAAATGGAGCATTTTGGAGACCATTTTGACAAATGATACTTCCTTCAACAATTGGCCAGCAATGGAAGCTGTGTCACTTCTAAGTGCATCTAAATTGCCTACTACTATTAAAAAGTCATTTAAGCTTCAGCAGTGTTTTGTCTGATTCTGAAACTGAGCACTTAAAATGTATGTCTTGTCCAAACACACAATGAAAACATTATTTTTAACTTTCTTTTTAAGTCTGTCTTTCTCCACAAACATACACACATCCGCAGCTGAAAAGAAATAAAATAGTAAAAGATGATGACATGTTCTATCAAATGCATGAGTGGAATAGGATCTATCACTGTGTCAGTCTGGGTATAAGAGCTTTCTTCTAGGACTCAAGGGGATATTAAAATAAGAAAGTCTTTTTTTAGCACTTTACGTGATTCATGATTTAGACACAACATCCATGAGTTTCATAAGCCAAGGAAAAGCTCAGGTAGATATAGAGAAATACAGAATAAGTGAAATAGATTTTTGATTTAACAAAGTACTCAAATGGACATAATAATTTAGACATTTCTACAGTAAAATGAGTGGGAGAAAGCTTCTGTGGAAGTTTCTAGGTATAATTTTCAGTCATACAGACTATTGCAATTTATTTCTCTTACATCCCTATATATTTGTACAGTGCTTAAAACTGGTAAAAGTCAAAACAGTGATGGGTATCAAAACCAAATCCTATAGTATTGGATTCAGTAGCTGATAGAAATTGAGCTTTTTTCCTCTGATCAATTTAGTAGTTATTTTCTCCACCTCTTCCAATGTATAGGGAAATCTGCAGGCAGTTACCACACAGCCATTGCTCAGTCTTGCAATGGTGCACTAAACAATTTAGAAATTGCTGACAGCATAAGTGTTGATAAGTGGCAGTTCAATGAATGTAAAAAAAAATCTGACAGACAGTCTATTCTTATGAAAGGACAGGGATAATAATGTGTTGGCTATTTGTACATCTTACAATGATTCCCATTGCATTTCCTTGAACTCCACTTTTCAAATGTCTCTGTATAGTGAGTGGGAAGAAGACTTATTTGTATGAGCAAAAGTAACTACTTTGTTCTTAGTGTTCTTCTGAAAATTCACTTTCGTTCTTACACAAAATAGGTAAATGAACAGCAAGTTACTGCTATGCCAAGAAACAATCCTGGCTTGCTCAGGATCTCCAAGTCGGTATTGCTGAGATTTCTATTTAGATTGCAAGATTTCTTAGCTGGAGAAAGTCTTCTTTTTCTTCTTTGTTCAAATTCTCTGTGGTCCCCAATCCAACAGGATCCTTATTCCACAGTACGGACTTTCAGGCAGTAGAGAACTTCTAACATGATCAGAAAAGTGGTGTATAAGTACTTGCTAAGTGAGTGACTCCTCATGCACTGATGATAACTCAAAGAGCAATAGGAATGTTCAGAGAGCAATGGGATGGCACGGAAACTGGCATGGAAATTGGCACGGCAGCAGCTGTGTTCCCAAGACTGAAGACTTTGTCACTAGAAATCTACGGCTATGAAGGTACAAATCCAGAACTATCTTTGGTTTACCATATGCAATCACTGAAGGCAGAAGAAATTAAAAAAAAAAAAAAAAAAAAAAAAAATATATAAAATTACATTGCTTCAGTGGAGAAAGTAATGTAGAAAAGAAAATGTCCTTTTCCACACAGAGATCCAGAGTCATCAGTGATTTAATATTCAAATCAATTATAGATTCTCACACACTTATCTTAGGAATTAGAAATACTGTTATTTGCTTTCCTGGATCAAAATCTTTGCCTTTGTGATGCTAACACAATATAAAGCAAGGCAGTGCCTAAACTCAGTAGCACACAAGTAACCTGCTCTTGTTTTCCTGACCACCAAGTTGGGATCTTTCAACATGCCTTTTCTAGAAGTCTTCTTGAACAGCATAACTCCTTAAGAAGAGATTTATATACGTTTAGAAAATCTGTGGAGAAAAAAAGGTATTTCAAGAAGCCAGCCTTAAAGCCACAAGAGCTCTTGCTGATGTACATGAGAAAACTGGTTTTTTAAACAATGTCTGATGAAATACAATGCAGTTTGAAACAAAAGCATTGCTTACAGCAAATTATAGTGAAACTGAGAACCTATCTCTAATTATCCTTTGAAATAAAAACTGTATGGTGTACTGTAAAAAGGACTGCATAATAAATGAAGACTTATCACTGTGTTGTCAGACAGCTATTTTATCTATGTCCAACTTATTTATTTAGTAGTTAAAATTAGAACTGGATTCTTTCCAGAAGGTTTCAGTACCCAATTTGCTCTAAAGCACAGTATCAGAGCACTGAATACAGTAAGACAATATGCTTTCACTACAGTAGTAAGTGAAATTCAGCACTGACATGCAAACAGGTTCAACTGAGTGTCCCTTACTCCAGCTTCATTAGAGTTCCGCTCTCTAATCGATAACTGAGTCAGCCAATGCTGCAGGCAGTCCAAGGAGATGAAAGTGAGAAAAAATACTGTTCTTGAAAGTATAATTTCCAGGGAATATTAGCTCAAGGGTTCACAGTTACATGCCACCAAAGCACTGACTCAGCCACTCATATAAGATGTCATTGGGAGAATTTATCCTCGGAGCAATGTGAAATTTCTGACTATCTACAGATGTTGTTCTGGTTAGACTTTTCTATTCAAAATGCTCATGGTGTACAGGAACGTGAGAAATACTGAATTCAGATGAATCAATAACTTATCCAAGAATTCATCTGTACCATAGGCATGTGCTTGTGAGTCATTGAGATTCACCCTGCAAAAGAAAATAGAAAATACAGCAATCCTACATATGCACCATTAGAGTTAACTGGTTGGTCAATCGTCCTGCAACTTACAACAAATTGTCTGGCATTTGATGTAAAACTCTAGTGTCTGCTATTGTGAAACAGGTCAGGAAGAAAAAGAAAAGAGACATGTCCTTTATTATTTAGCTATTTATTTATTTATTTATCTTCATTTTCCTTTAGTTTTTCATTTCAACACTCACAGGAAATCATAAAACCTGGGTAGGAGTTTAAAATAACCTGCTTACATTTTTAAAAACTGTTATAAAAGGGTCTAGTGAGCTTGATTATTCTTTTTTTTTAGAACTAGCAAATGTTTAAATTACTTACCTGAGAGCCTGAACTAGGATGTGGCAATCATGGCATCAGCAGGTCTGTCTGTGGTTTTGACTCCTGTTCCCTACTCTGTAGCTTCTGGCACTCTTCCCTGCTCTCTGCTTGTATCACAGCCTCATTCTCCTTTTTCAAGGGTCATACTGTTTGATGTGTTGCAAAAACTTGCATTCCTGCAAACCTGCAAGAATATTCATAGCGGTTTTTCAGCAAAGAAATGCATTAAGTTGCAAAAATAAAGAAGAAAACTGGGAGTAATAACTAGGGTTCTCCTAACATTTCTGTGAGGAGAGCCTTGTGCATGTATTTCACATTCCTTAAAGAAATGATGCTCATACAATTATCCAACTTTTGTGCACATTTGTGAATAAGTTTGCCCTATATATCTCTGGAACACAGTTTTCACATCCAAAATAAAAAAAAACCTTTGAAAAAGTTCTTTTAGCTATAATTCTCTAGTTCCTTAAGTAGCAGCTAAAGGTGGTTCAAAGAGAAGAAAGGCTATTCACATGCTTTTCCCTTCTACAACATCCTATGACACAAATTCTGTGACAGGAAACCTTCCAACCTCATGGCAAGTCCAATAGCAGTACCTTTTGCCAAGAGACAAGGCTTCAGTGTTCCTTTGTCCCATGAGACAATCATTAGTTTGTGAACAAACATCTCTAATTTAAATATTTTCATAAAAACCAAAAGGATCTACTGAAACAACTTTTAAAGGTAGTTAGCTACCATTATTTAAGCAACAGGGAGATCATCTATTTTTAAATGGAATTATTTTTAAATTAAGGTTGATCATTTATGATATTTGAGGTATAACTCCAAAAGTGTCAGGACATAATGGGGAGTGGCAGTTCCCTGGAACTGGGGTCCAGGGACCATGGAAACTCTCCAAGGGTGGCAGGATGGTAGTTAAGGTCAGTCCCAACACCCCAGTCAGGAGCAGGGCAGCCTGGAGTCATCAGGGACAGGAGAGGACAGCACCAGCCCCGGTCTCTGGTACCTCCCTTGGGGTGGAGGTGGACTAAAACCAGGACATAACATTGTCCCATTGATGGGATTGTCCTGGTGCATTTGGCCAGAGGACAGGGATCTGCCCAATGTCCTGTGGTGTCACTGAGGCAGGGATTGACAGCCCAGAGGAGCTGAAATGGACTTGGGAGCCATCGGCAGAGAGAGGGGAAGAAGAGGTGCCCTGGAAGAGGTGCAAAATGTGAGTGTCCTCTAAACCCTGACAAAAAGCCCATAGAGACTAGAGTGTGTATTAGTCACTGCAATATTTGTTTGCAATCCATATGTGGAACACTATAGAATGCCACAATCTTTCCTAGGGTTACACTACAATAACATCACAGAGTACAGAAATGATACCATCGTATTTTATAGACAGAAACCTGAGACACAGGGTCATTGTAGAAGACTGTGAGGAGAAAAAGATTTTAATCACCATGTACCTTGTCATAAAGATACAGACAACCATGAGATTACAGTTTTGGGCTGAGACAAACTGCTGTGGTGCTGTGGACAGGATGAGGATTGCAGGGCTGGCATTGGCTCCGAGTACAGCACCGATCCCATTAAGGTAATGGGCAAACACGAGTTGCAGCACAGTTTTTCTGGAAGAAAGAAGTCCACAGGGCTTTTGTGTCATTCTTTAATACTGGAAAAGTATGTGAAATTGTGCTTATTTCATATACATTCCAGTTCTATTTCCAAGTGGTCAAGTGCTTTGGAAGGGTAAAAGTACATGCTTAAACTGATACAAGTATGAAGGTTTTTCCCTCCTGAGGATGAGATAGGACACAGAATCAACTCAGTTGTATAAGTTCTTTCCTGGATCTGGACCATATGCTTCAGTTCTGGGAGGCAAAGAGTCCAGCATGCATTGATTTTTCTGTTAGATCAGGAAAAAATGGAGAGGGAATTATTAACCAAATGAAGTCAAATCAACTAAGGCATCAATTCAGGATCAGACTGAAAAAATAGGTTGTTCATTATAATTGGCCCAACTATTTGTCTTTGCTTGTTTTGTAAATTTATTTTGTTTTTCCTACAGGCCAATCATTGTCACCTGTCTGCTTCTTATCATCATAGGGCACGAACAAAAAAAAGAAAAAGAGGAAATAACACTTCAATATGAAAGACCATTCCCCTTTTGCAATGCTCTTCTGTGTAGTGGCTGTCAGAGTCCAACAATATGAAAAAGCATAACACAAAATATAACTGGGTTTTTTATTTCATTTTCATAGCTAAAAACCTTTCTTGAAATTGCTTTTCATTGTTTATCTTGTTCTCACTTAAAAAAGACAGGACCACCTGCATATAGATAACAGGGAGGGAAATGAATTTTCTTATCTCCTATTTAAAGTACAAATATTGCTCTTTATAGTCAAAAGTCTTCTAAGGGATTGATGGTATCTTGACTGTATTTGTTTTACTTCTCCTCAATTCAATTTACAGAAAAAGTCCTGGTGCAAGAAGCAACAGAATAAATACAACAATGCACAGAACAACAGCATTAAGTTTCTCTCATTTTGGTCACTTGCCAATACTCCACCTGATTATGAAATGAAGATTTCAGTGTCCCAACAATTCAGCCTTAGAATTTTGTGATTTGTCTGAGTCGCTCAGTGATGCTAAGACAGAGAACACAGAAATGATATTTTTGGACAACTGAAAGACCTGCAGTTTGTCATACAAATGCAAGTCTCCCCATTATTTGGCTGGGAGACCTGTAGATCAGCCTCTGTGTCCATACTTCACTAGTGTGAAAATCGTATCATGAAAGAGGATGGAGGGGAAAGGAAGTAGATGGCTGGCATTCACATAACATTTTGCTGTAGAGCTGGGATATTAGTCAGGATACAGGGCCCCGGGAACACAATCTTATTGTTGTGGTATATACTTACCTTTGTAATCTAAAAACACCATTTATACCCTGGTGCAATGGGGATCTAAAACCAGCTTTAGTGATCTAAAATAATTTCTTAAATTCTTTTTTTACTTAGCTTGCAATATTCTTCTGTGTCTGCAAAGCATGACTCTGAACAAGTCTAGAGCTGTTTCATTAATGATTGGATACGTCTTGCCCTGTTGCTGTGAACCGATAGCTGAGCGAAGGGACACACACGAAACTTGAGAGAATGCTAAGTGCATTTATTTAATTAATAACAGATTTATATACACGCGAGAGGACTATTCGAATTGGATGAGATCAATCCACCCACCGGAACTGATTGGGCAGAGCTCTGACTGCCTGTTTCCAAAAGCCACTCTCAGCAACATGAAACTTATACTTAGTAAACTTTTCAGTAGAAGAAGAAAAAATTCCAGTGTTAAAGAGTCTGTGCTGTCACATTGCCCCATCTTAGTCCCATGGGAATCAAGGTATATTCTGCAAGGATTCTGAAAACTCCTCCTGAGGTTTATGTTGAGGCATGGTACAAAAAGGTGTCTTAACAAAGCATTCAACTTTCTAGGTGATTTATTAGCTGGGGCACTCAATTTGAGTTTTGGCCTTGGATCTAAAAATAGCATCTATTTTCTGGCCCAAGAACTATTCAATGTGAACTATGTAGAATTGGAGAAGCAAGATCTATGCTTAAAATCTTCCATATAGTTCAATGGCCTTGGCACAAGGCAGAGAGTTCTCCCTGTGACTTTTTTTGTGCTGTTTATTTCTCCACTTCATACCTGTGGATGTCACATGTCTACAGCCAAGAAGTGTACCTACTGCAAAAAGAGTAATAAGAAACTTGCTTTTTGGTTGCTCAAATTATTCTGCTACTAAAATTAAGGAGGAACCTAATAATGTCTTCAGTGTAAATTTTTATTTGAATACAAACTAATATCATGCTAAGCTCTGCTTTAGATCAAGACTCCTTATATTCTTAATATATTTTCAGATTTTTTTTATACCAGATTACCTTAACTCATCCTCGAGTAAAAGTGAAGAAATTGAATGTCCCTGAAAAGATATATTACCCCATTTTCCCCAATAAATTTGTGAATAGTTAGTGATTACAATGATTAACAAAACAAGTATTAAAACATGTCATCTTGTGAGAATGACTTCAAATACTTTGGGATTGCAGTTGTTAGTGTGTTCTGCTTCTCTGGTCTTTTCTTTGTTCTCATGCAGTACATTTGCTATGAAACAGTAACAGAGAGATGGGATTTACTTTTTGATCAAGAACAATTCATAATTGTGTTTTTCACTTTTCAAACTTTTTTTTCATTTTAAATCCTTCAGTGCCAGGTAAAGGGATCTGACTGTGGGGTAGGACATTCTGAATTTGGATGATGTTAGAGGTAGCCTTAAATGGCTGACTTTGGGTAAAAGTTCTCCAATAGGACTTATCTCTGTGTTTTGAAAAGTCCAGTTGAGTCTTGCTCATGAATCACGTTGGGTTTAAAGAAACTTGGCAACCTGAGAAACTTAGCACCTCTTTACTGTTTTTTTTTTTTTTTCCCAGCTCTAGTCTTCAAAAGCTCTACACACTGATGGAAGGTGAGATGTTACCCATAATTTTCCTGAATAAATTGTAGTAAAAAAGAAAACTGCTTAGCAAACCTGCCACTAGGTGTGAAGACAAAAATAACCAGGAATCTGTGTTCCTTTGAAATTAGCACTTCCTTTCACACCAGCCACTACCAGGTAACTGTACTTGGATTGCAGACTTAGGCTAAATTAAACCAATGACTTAGTGTGATATCTTCATGTCCCATTAGCCAGACTCCCTGAATCCTGGTTGCTCCTAAATGAAAAGTCAGTTGTTTTATTTCGTTGACTGGGTTTATGGCAATGAAATACCATTATGTCAGAAAAACTTCTGACATTTCGCTGCATTTTTTTGAGAACTGTGCTGCTGATGACTGTTCATATTAATTGGAAACCTGAAAAACAGATGTTTCAGTACAATTCTTCATACCATGATGTTCAATCATCCTGCCACCCATCAAGAGATAATAGACTCAATATAATGTAACAGGAATAAACCAAGTATTTGACTAACGTCAGTGTCTGATCTCTGCTTGTGCTAGATAACTCACCCAAAGATGTAAAGAAGTTTTACTTTGTTCACTTTGTTATAACACACATTGAACCTGACCCTCTGAAAAGCCTAGGATATTATCTGGTGTTTATAGACCAATGGAACACAGGAATTGAGGACTTGGTACTTGCTCAGATCTACCAGTCCTACTGTCAAGGCAACAATTTTCTTTAAAGACCAGGATAGGCCATTATTTAGGTAATAACTCCTAACAGAGCCTCCACATACTTCATCTCAGTTTTCAACATTTGTAGTCATTCTATATCAAAGTGGGTCAGTTGTTCAGATGAGGTGGATCAGTTCAGTTAACTTTTGTCTTTTCCTGTTTGTTCCGTTCAAAGACTGAAATTAGAAGACTCAATGTAAACTCATCATGCACCATAAAAGTGAAGAAACACATCTTTCAAACAGTATTTTGATAAGTTAATCAAAACATATTTCTATTTTTTTACTAGAATTAGTTCATTTTTAAACTTGAAGAGCTTGAAGTGTATCCTAGCAAGAACTTGGAACCATATTCCTTTTAGATCAGTTTCAGCAAATGTGTAGTATGTACTTTTACAATGGCTAACAAAATGTTCATCCTTTTTTTCATCCCATGGATATTTTGGCCTAATGAGGCTGCTCTTTCATTTCAGGGATAGAAATTCATGTGTTGAAAACTCAGAGGGATGGGGTCTTTGCTTTCAAACCATTTCTATAGTTGAACATTTCTATATTTTTGAGGGACTCATGCATTAACAGAAGGATAACATAAAACCAAAGTTAATTAGGAATATAAACCTAAAGCTAACTTAAATTCATGTACATTATTTTAAGACCAAATTAAAATCTAAATTAAAATTCAGTTCTGTCTACAAATATGGAAGCAGTGGGTGTGAACCTGTGCCTCTAAGAGCCCTCATGTATATATTGGAGTTTTACTGTAAGAAATACTATCGCTAAGAGGTGGAAGAGGTAATAGCAATTGTCCTGACAAATTGTCTCCCTGACTATATAAATAACACACTTTTACAATATTAATTCAAGAAGGATCCAGGAATAGTAAATACACATTTTATTCTATGAATCAGTCTGACATACTCTGGCTCACTTGAAACATATCCATCAGTGGTGATCAGAAAATTAATTAATATGAGAAAAGGGAAATGAGAACAGAAGATATCCTGGAAGATTGCACAGATTTCCAAAGAAGCTTATTAACAAAGATATATTCCTGTTGTCAAAACCCTTTTTTCAGCCATCTTTCTTCTGGGCTTGTGCATAATACCTATGAATAGAACCACAGCCATTTACAGGAGAGCTGAAGACATATGGCAGATCTCTTACCAGAATGTCTCTCTAACTTCACTGTTAGACTACACATATTTCCATAACTTTCTTTAGATCAGGGAAAGAACTTTATGTTCTTATGTTTCATTTAAGACTCTACTGCTTCTTATATACTGTGTGATGTCTCTCATAAAGTTCTTTTCATGTGACCCAAATTCAAGGAACATCCAAATTTAGGGAGCATCCCTGCCATCCAAGCTGGTGAGGCCTGAGGGAGAAACATGTTCCAGCATGGGCCAAGGGCAGCAGTGGCAGAGGAGGAGGAAGCCAAGGAAGGAGCAGCAGCAAAGAGACCCCAACAGGGGCTGGAGGAAGAGGAGGGATAGAGGGGCTTCAGGTCCAGAGCAGGGATCTCTGGTAAGGAATTTCCCTGTCTTTACCTTGACCCACAAACTTTTCCGTCCTATTTTCTTCCCCGTCCTACTGAGTACAGGGAGTGAGAGCGATGCTGTGTGGGAGTTTGACTCTCAGTCAAAGCTAATCCTCTCTGGTCCTGTTGACTTTTAGATGTGATGCAAATTTAAAGGTCTCATAAGAGAAAGGGAATAAGACAGTTCACAGGTTAAAGTGACATCTTCCATGTATTTTACCACTTGGACCTCCTATACTCGTGGGCTTACCCAGGGTGGCTCAGATTTATGAAGTGCAGTCTTTAAATCTGTAGACTTGGCTTGTGCCAGCCAATAAATAACATGAAGAGCCTTCATGACTGCCAGAATCCCCCGTTTCTGTGCTCAACAACTTCAGCTCAGGTTCTCATGCTGAGTTATCACTCTTAACAAGTAAAATGTTTCCTTCTTTATCAGCTCCTGCATTTGTTTACCCTGCAGACCTATACTAAGCACATTGAAGTCTCTTTTTGTAAAACTACATCACACAGGTCTCAGCAGCACCAGTAACATCTGATACTGTCAAAACCATCAGAAAGATGTGAAGACAAGTTTTGCTGACCATTTCCAAATTTGTCTAAAAGCATCTGCACAACTATCAAATTCCATTAATCTCCATTAAGCAATTATTGTCTGTTCACGTGACAGAACATTAATTGCAAGAATGCATGCCAATGTAATATATAATTAATGTAACAGGGTTCTAAAAACACATGCATTAGCAAGTAAGAATAAGTCAGTCATACCTTTAATTATCTATTCATGTTTGGGTTGTTTTCAGTAAGACAGAAGCATAGATTATAAAACCCAGAAGAACCCTCCATTTTCTCTAGTTTGTTCCCCAACAAGCTGTATATTTGCGTTAACATGCGAAAAGAAATTACTTGCCTACAGCAGAATATAACCTGCAGACATATAAATCTGTCAGAATCCTGTTACTGGTGAGCTAGTTGTTACTGGTCAAGTCAAGCTTGTATTTCTTAAGGATTTAGCCACTATTTACAACATTATAACTAAAAATTTTTCTTCATGTTGACAGGTTTTAGTTGCAGAAAATGTAGTTATCTAGAATTAACTGGGTTGTTAACGAAGCACAGCCATGGTAAACCAGTGTTCTCTAACTGTGATAGACTGTGTACACACAGACACTGCAGCTCCCGGGGCTTGGGGTTTTGCTATAAAACTCCTACACCTGTCAACAGGAATTGTGTGGATGTATCTACAGCAGAATACAGCCATATTTCTGTTAGAAAGAGTAAAATTATTAACAGAAATATTAAAGCAAAGTTTGAACCATCTTGTTTTTGAGAAAGAATGATTGAAGAAGATGCAGGGGCAAACAGGGATAGGACAAGGGGGAATGGCTTTAAGCTGAAAAAGGGCAGGTTTAGTTTAGATATTAGGAGGAAATTCTTTACTGTGAGGTTGATGAGGCACAGGTTGCCCAGAGAAGTTATAGATGCTCTATCCCTGGAAGTGTTCAAAGCCAGGCTTGATGGGGCTTTGAGCAACCCAGTCTAGTGTAAGTTGTCCCTGCTGGAGGGGGTGTGAGAGGTGTTTGGAACAAGATGATCTTTAAGGTCCCTTCAAACCCAAACCATTTCATGATTCTGTGAATCTGTTAATCACAACATCAAGAGTGTTTTGTTTGAAAAAACAACATCTGGAAGCAGAGGAAGAAGGGACACAGAAAAAGAAATGCAGTAGAGGTCTGTAAAATCAGATCTGGCATAAAGAAGGTGAATAGGGAAAAATGGAAAATTTGGGGAAGACAAATTTCAGCATTAATAGATTTCTAAGATAAGGAACTTTTTGACAGGGGTTAGACAAATTAATGAGACAAATATCTATCATAGGCTATTAAATATGAAGAAAAGTCTTCTGATTAAGGAGGCCTCAATCACCTATAATGATACTGGGAAAATATTCTAGACATTATTGCAATATCCTTGTCCTGTTCTTGTCCCTTTTTCTTACACCACTCACAGAAGTCAATTCTACAGACTCAGTATGAGGCTATTTGAGCTTTTAAACAAAGCCAGAACCATTTCCTACTGGAAAAAAAAATTAAAATGTTATCAATAACACAGAGTGACTCATCTATAGGCATAAAAACAATCATTCTTTTGTCTTCAGTGAGCATTACAATACATCTTAATAACAGTAAAATCACCTTGGTTACTGAAATCTATCCTAGGTTACCTTTCTTTTTAAGAACTATTGCCAGTTAGTACTAACAATTATGATGCAAACTGTAAAACGTCTGCATTGTAGCAGGTAATATTTCCTAAGTAGCTTTTTTCTGTTTCCAGTTTTTAAAAGTTGCTTGATTCCTAGCAAGTCATATGTAGAAATGTTCCTGGAATACTCTCAGAGATTACTGTCAGAGTGAGCACAGGTCAGGCAAAAGAAGTGCACTATGAAATCTTTGAGGAGATGACAAGAGTGTTCAGCAGATATAGACTGATTGAATTATGCTAACCTGCTTTTACTTACTGTCCTGGTTTTGGCTGAGATAGAGTTAATTTTCTTCCTGATAGCAGGTATAGTGCTGCATTTTAAATTTAGGATGAGAACAGTGTTGAAAATACATGGATGTTTTAGTGGTTGCATTCAGTCAGGGACTTTTCTGCTTCTCAGCCCACCTCACCAGCAAGGAGTCTGGGGGTGCACAAGGAGTTGGAAGGGGACACAGCTGGGACAGGTGACCCCAACTGGTCAAAAAGATATTCCAGATCATGCTGTGTTATGCTCAGTATATAAAATGGGGAGGGAAAGCTGGCTGGGCGCCACTGCTCGGAATCTGGCGGGGCATCGATAAAAAAATGGTGAACAGTTGCATTGTGCATCACTTGTCTTGCAACTTCTAATTATTTAATTGCTGTTATTATAACACCTTCCTTTTTGGTCCTATTAAACTGTCTTTATCTCAATCCATGAATTTTACATTTTTTATCCTAATTCTCTCTCCCATCCCCCTGGACGGGGCACGTGACCATGTGGTGTTTAGATATACTTGCCAGGTTAGACCACAACACAGTTCAAACATACAGTTCCTCCAGACGGGCTTTGAATAAAGTGCATTTTAAACAGGATAAACAGCAAAGCTTATCTTTCTGCAGGGAAGCTTCCAGCAATGATGTCTTACTGAACTGAGTGGACAACCCTGTGTAAATGTGCATGTGCATTCCTGCAGGGATGTGCACAGCATTGATCCAGCGTGGTGAGAGGAGAGTATTGTCTGCACAGCCAGAAGCTTACCAGGATGTTGGTGAAAACATTAAAAAATAAAAGCTTTTTAGCAATCTCACTCACTCCCATTAAGTATACATACTCATTTGCTCACATTCATATACTGGTTTGATTATATGCTAATTTCTCCACTTTTACTAAGGGCTGTGAGGTAGATCAGTTGTAAGCATATCCTTTTTAACCAGAGTGAAAAAGGCTTTTCCATTAGCAACCAAGCCAGAGAGAGATGCCTCCATGCTCTAGGTCATGACTGGCAGGTCCTGTTTCTCCCAATTTCTGGAAGCTCCTTCTCAAAGTGGCTGAAAAAAAGTCATTGGCATTGAAGGAGATAGCCCATCCATTTCTTCTCATTTCTTAATAATCTCTATGATGTAGTTCAATTTCCAATTAAATTCCAGCATATGCAGAATCAACATTTTGAAATATGCACTTTAATAGATAAAAAGCCTTGTATCCTTGAAAGCTCTCGGACTGTTTTATTACATTTTTAGTTATTCCAATGAGAAAAATCCTCTACAATTCTATTTGTCTTTCCATTCTATTGAAAGGATCAAAATTTTTTATATAGCTAGCAATATAAAACAAACATAGTTCATATTAAAGTCAATACTCATTGACTTTTCAAAGCAAAACAGTTTCTACCTCAGGAGTCTTGGTTTATTTTTGTGTTGTGATCATGAAGCATCACTTTAGTTAGCAATCCATATTTTTATTAATGACACTTATCCAGCACATTTTCACTTCAATTTATTTAGTGCTGATCATCCAAGCATAAGAAAACACTTTGTGAACATTATCTAACTTCAAAAAATGAAGACTGTTAGTAAAAATAGCACTTTTCTTCATAGTTTTTCTCCTTGTGTGTTTTCAGAGCCAGGTCTGTTGAGTTAACTGGCAGTTGCATGTTTTTCTTACTTTTATTTATATTTTTCTTACAGAAGTCACACAAGGTTATGAAGGTACCACTGCAACATTTTTATTATTACAGTGAATCTATCTTTTTGCTTCTAACCTAAGTCTCCAGGTCTGCTGGAAACAGAAACCCAAACTGAGCTCAAGTCTTGTTTTATTAGACATTATAGAACAATAGTGTAAGGATGGGATGCATATCTTAGCTTTATAGATAAGAGATGAAGCAATAAACTGTTATTACTATCACTACTACTGAGGATGACAAAATTATCACAAAGGTCCTTTAAGTAGGTTGTACTCTAATATTCCTGTGAAAATAACTCATAATTACTGTAAAGAGACCTATACGTTAGGAATTCACTTCTGTTGCCATAGTTCAATGGTACTGCAGATCCTAAAAAATAGCCCTAATATTCTTGTAAAATGACAACATCCATGTCTTACTTCCTCATATTTTACTGGCTGATGTAACTTCATCTGTTCACATTTACATTACTTTTATGATTCAAAATGTAGAAGGATTTTTTTAAAAAATACATGGAATACTTTTGTTTCTGGACAAGATATTTCTTGGGTTTATATGCAATGAACATTTTTTTTTAAGTTAGTATCTATGTTTATTGCCCTTTAGGGTAATTAATTTTTTTTTTCAGCTTAACATATTTGTAATGCTAAGTCAATATGCTGTGACAAAATATTTGAACTTTATGTGTATTACTTCAGAATACATTTTACATTCTCTGTAAGGCTGGGTTCAGTTCAATACTGAACAGCACATGCCAAGGCTGGAGTTGTCTGTGAAGTTTGGAAAATGCAGAAATGGGCAGCGAGTGTTTAGTGAAGCTTCAGGTTTTTTCCATTCACAGGATCACAGAAACACAGAATTATTAAGGCTGGAAAAGACTGCCAAGACCATCGAGTCCAATCACCACCTTGTCAACTAAACCACAGCATTAAGTTCAATGTCCAGTTGTTTCCTTAACTCCTTTAAGGATGTTGACTCCCCCACCTCCCTGGGCAACCCCTTTCAATGCCTGAAGTCCATTCCAATGCTGTCCGTTCCATGTTGTGCATTCCATGTTGTCCATGTCTCCTCCTTGCGACCCAAGACAGATTTTTCTGACAATCCTGCTCTTTCTTACTTGCAGATCTTTGGGTTTGGTATTTGTTTTCTGCTTAACTTGAATTCTCTGTAGCTCTGTTCATCCCCAGATGATGAGCTTTTGAGGTCTTTTACCAAGGTGACAATAAAGAAATATTTACTCTGTGTCTTTCTTCCTTCTTCCTGCATATGAACACTTCAATACCTCCTGTTTTGTTAGGGGAACAAAACACAGCAATGCAAGCTGGTGTTTGTACCAGCAGTTACTACTGAATTTCTACTGTACTGAGTCCTCAACAAGTGTAGATATTATCCATACTTGAGAAAAAAAGACTAGCAGCCAATGCTTCACACTCTAAACTTGAGGACACATAGCACCAAGCAGAATAAGAAAAATAATTGTGGTTTTCAGGACTGAATCGTGAAGTATGAGCAACCAAAGGGTAATATTCTTCTAGGGGTAGGTAGAAATGAAACACCATACTGCATCAAAAGGTAACTCAGTAATTTCGTAGAATCACAGAATGTCCTGAGTGGGAAGGGACCCACAGGTTAATTAAACCTAAATCCTGGCCCTGCACAGGACAACCTCAAGAATCCCACCATGCACCTGAGAACATTGTCCAAATGCTTTTTTAACTCTGTCAGGCTTGGTGCTGTGACCACTTTCCTGGGGAGCCTGTTCCAGTGCCCAGCCACCTTTTGGGTAAAGAATCTTTTCCTAATATCCAGCCTAAACCTCTCCTGATACAGCTTCAACTTCCTTGATGCAA
This sequence comes from Orthonyx spaldingii, assembly GCA_013397795.1. Taxonomy (NCBI): domain Eukaryota; kingdom Metazoa; phylum Chordata; class Aves; order Passeriformes; family Orthonychidae; genus Orthonyx; species Orthonyx spaldingii. The sequence goes on along the minus strand of VZTJ01002533.1, from coordinate 946,147 downwards.
AGCTCAAGTGGATGAAAATGGTTTTTCCCAGTTATGACAATGAAGACAAGACAAAAACTGCCATTAAGGTTTCCTGAACTCAAAAACAATATGGATCAAGGAAATTAAAAGATGCACATGCATTGGCTAATAAAGTCCAAGTTCACAATCACTACGAGAGAGGCCTTTTAATACATTAAGTCCTTTCAAAAATTTGGGGGTTGCTTCTTTTTTTTCTTCAATTCCTCTTCTTTCTCCAGGTACAAAAGCCTGAAAACCACACTTCAAGAGTACTTGGATTCCCTCTCCATGTCACAAGGACTTTTGCTATGACCTTTTCTTTTTCTTCACAGGTCTTAAGTGGCTTTGCAATAACTACACCACACACCACAAATGTAATATTTTCTCAGAGAGTGTAGACAATATTTTTGTCACATCACAAATGTAATATTTTGTCAGAGAGTATAGACTATGCAATTTCAAAGGCAAGCCCTAACTAGGATGCTTGAGAATGATTTAATGAAACATCTTTTACTGCTACTTTGAAATCATGTGTTTATTGCAGCAGAGAGACTTTGTAAGATCAAATTATCGATGAAATTCATACCAGAAAAGGTTTCTTGGGGTGCAAAATTTCTGCTCAGCACAGCAGACATATATTAGCCTCTGTAAAACTTGATGAGGAGGACAGTGAGACAGTCTGGAGGGGAAGAGAAAGCACAGCTGAAACTGTCCCTATATTGTCATTCAAAATTAATTCTCACCACTGTACGCTGGTGGAAGGGCTTTGTACTTTCACTTCTATTTCACACACACCTTGAAACAAAGTTCTTCTTACCAAGAACTTGCCAAGCAATAATTTTTCTCACAGCTTGAGACTTTCACCTTCTTCCTTTTACTACTCTTATCAAATTTATCAACTTTTCACATGGTTCTTGTATTTTGTATATGGACCACCCATAGCAGAAATGTGTACATTTAATAGGCCTCCTGTGATATATCTGCCACAGCCACGGATATAGATCACAAATACCCTAAAGTATCCTAAGTAACAATAGGTATCTGTTTATAGAAAGCTGAACTGAATCCCTTGAGTACAAATACAGGAGTTCAGAGGAACATTCAGCTGACTTGTCAGTAAGTTAAATTTAAAATAATTTTCTCTCTAGTCTCAAAGTACTCAAAATCCCTTTGAAAAAAAAAAAAAGGGGGGGGGAAATTGGGTACCTATAGCATATGAGGACAACAGTATTCACCTGCTTTAATCTAGAGCTGAAGTCCTAATGTAAACTTCAGATTAATTTTAGACTTTCTATGCAACGTCTCGTAAGTCAGCAATAGTTTTATACCAAATATTCTCCATTTAAAACTTGTTTTCTGGGGAAAGGCACTGTGAAGATATATGTTCTTCTTAAAACCAAGTGATGTAAACAACCCAGGTGCATATATTTTTTCAGAAGTACCACTTATCTGCAAGGTATCACTTATGGAAACATTTCTGCCCAACTCTCTTTGTCATAGATGACAAAGGCTGTGCATTTCAGGATGAAGTGAATAAGAATACAATACCATGAAGCTGATGATCTGCAGTACTGCTCATGAACGAATCAATAGATGTATTCAGCTCTGAGAACACTGTGCAGCATATGGGACACTAAATTATGTGCAGTCAAACTACAAGCCTACAAATCCACTAGCAAAGCAAACAATTATTTCACATCATTCAGTGAAGTTCTTGTCATTAGATATTTCCAACAAGCAAACAAATACAAAACAAAACAAAAAGCATTGAAGAATTTTACATAACTTGGTATCTCAGTATTCATTTCATGGAATGGGTGATATTAGCAGGATTTTATGAGTTGTACTGTATCACTGCTATACCTTGTGGGGAAAGATGGATGTTTTCACCAGCAAGGCATTTGACCTATTGTAGGCTCCTAGTTTAGGAAAAAATGCTCTCCTTTCTTTTCAACAGATGGTCTTTTGCAATCTCTTTCCAATAAAAGCTTACAGACAATCAGCTCAAAGCATTTGTTTTTAATGCTCAGCAAGGTAAGGTTGCCTCCATATGAGTGTCTGCTGTCATTTTGAGCACCGTGGGACTGGAGAAGAATTTGGCTTTCCTAAGTAACATTTGCCATCTGAATGCAGATATCTTTAGTATCTCAGAGCATTTCTAAAGACCTTAAATGCCCATTTAAAAGCATTTTGGTTTCCTCTGGTGAAGTCAGTCAAATGAAACTCACTTCTCTCTTGCGCGGCCCATCTAGAGGAGCCACTTATCCTTCAGTCTTGAGTTACTTTAAGCCTTGTTCTACATCACACCTAGAACAAAATAGGACTGTAAATCAGGAATTGGAAAAGGACCAAACTATTTCAGATTACTTACTATGCCCAATAAAACCCCAAAAACAAAATAGCAACAGCAACAAAAGCAGTGATAAATATTATCTCAGAACAGAAGAAGACAAGGAACATTTCAGTTTGGTCTGCCAAGAAGTCTGTTTAATTTGAGTGGACTTAAAAAAAAAAATCCTTAGTGGAGTCAGAGTACAGATTTACATTTTTAAAGTAAATATATGCAAATATATGCAAAATCAGACACTATGTTTTAAATTCATGTTATTTTCTTATATTTTCAAAATATAGAAATTATCCATTAATGATTGTTTTGATTGCTGCATTTGTTGCCTGTTGAATGAGAAAAACTGAAAAAAACCACCATCATTAATAGACAATACATATTTTGCTACTTTGTAAAAGTATAAAAATATTGTATTCAAAACCTCATTGTGGACAAAAGGAAACACAACTTCTATGTAAAATCAAGAATGTGTAACTGAAATCTTAACAGCTTACACAAAGAATTGTTGCTAGTCTAGACCAAAATAAGACAGAAAAAAATACATATAACATTTTATACATATTCACTGGTGCTTTACACCTGCTTGTTTCTCCTGTGATTTGCTGCTCCATGCTAGTATTGAACTTACTATAGGTGAAGTGTCTTACCTTTTCCAGCCTAAATGATGCTGAGATTCTGTGAAGCTGTGGTCTGTTACTGACAATGACAAAATAATATTTGCTAAATTTCAAGGCTACAAAAGTAAGGTATAATGGCATTTTCAAGGCTAAGGTTGTTTTGTACATATACCATGACATTGGTAGTTAAGACATTTTAATTCCCTTCTTTGAACTTTCCCAGATGGATCATGACTTTTTCCTTTCATAACTCAGTTTAGTGTCCTAAGAAACAGAACAATATTGCATTTGTTGCAGAAATATCATAAAGATCAATTAAATAATGCTTCAGAAGGATTTCAAGATCCTCTGAAGAGCCTTTATCTTGTGAAGTGCAGAGCACCACAGCTTTATTGCAACATTTGAACACACATTTAGCTTGATCTGCTGGGATTTCTCATACATTTAAAGTTGAATGCAAGAATAAGTGTATCAAGAAAAAGAATCAGAATACACAGAATACAAAGCACCCAGCAGGGTTGAACTCGGAAAGGTAACTAGACAGGATTAAAGTATAAGAGTTGTGTTCCCCCCACCAAATCTTGTCAGGCAGCCATGAAAACCAACCTGCACTGTGACTGATGTCCTGGCTACTTTAACCTATGAAGAGCATCAATGAGACAAATTTTGCATGCCTTGTTCCTCTGGAACATTTTTAGGATGTGTCCCAGTGCATTCATGAAACTGGTGCTACTGCATAAATCACTTTTTAAAATTAGCATCACTATCAGAATATAGAAATTTTATTTTTTTCATTTTTCCAATTTTAGTTTTTCTTTTGCCCTATATTTGTCTATATTTTTATTTTCTTTTTCTTTCTTTTCTTTCTTTCTTTCTTTCTTTCTTTCTTTCTTTCTTTCTTTCTTTCTTTCTTTCTTTCTTTCTTTCTTTCTTTCTTTCTTTCTTTCTTTCTTTCTTTCTTTCTTTCTTTCTTTCTTTCTTTCTTTCTCTTTCTTTTTTTCCCATCTCCCTCTCCCTCTTGCTTCATCCGTCCCCCTTTTTTCCTTTTCCTTTTCCCTTTCCATATTACTATTATTCAAGTCTTCTTCAAGTAACATTCACACTGAAGTCAGAGTGGGAAAAAGAACCACAAGAACCACAGGATCCAAACAGGACTTCTCACTTTTATACAAGAATACCCGAAAGATGCAAGGAAATTCCTGGGATTTCCTCCTTCAGTGTCTTCCAGCAAAGGTAATTCAGGCATTTTCCTGGGAAGAAGATACTGTCAGACATGCAGAGGTGCCATCACATCCCTACTTTGGTCACACTACAGCTCAAGACTGCCTGTTTTGGAGGAATGATGGTGAGTGGGACAATCAGTCCTGAAGTTCTGGAAGGACAGTGGCTCCTGCTGCAGCAGAGTTCACAAGTGGCATTTTGCCCAACAAAATTTTCCAGGGGGAGCTGGTGCTAGGGAAAAATAGCAAAACAGACCAGAACATGTAGTTGTTCTTGGTTGTCAAGAGCACACATTGCCCATTTTCAAGCAAGAAGCATCTTCAGGACAAGAGGAAATGGCCTCAAGTTGCAGCCGGAGAGGTTCAGATTAGTTGTTGGGAAAACTTTCTTCACTGGAAAGGGTGGTCAAGCATTGTAATAGGCTGCCCAGCCTGTTACACCACATAGGAGGGATTTATAAGACTGCAGATGTGGTGCTTGGGGACATGGTTTAGTGGTGGGCTTGGCAGTGAGTGGTTAATGGTTGGAGTGGATGATCTTAGAAGTCTTTTCCAACCTTAACGATTCTGTGATTCTAAGAAAGACTGTTCTGCTCACCAAGCACAGCTGATTTAGGGGAACATAAATATAAAAATTGCACTTGGCTTGAGAATCCTGAAGGTCACCACCATGCCCTCCAACCAACACAATCCAGCAGGGAATTAGAAAACTTAAGTATTTTAAAAAGTGCCTAAACTTTTTGCACACAAGCTCATAGTCGCACCACAGACAAAGGGCTTTCAGTGCCAGCAGGAGATGGGTTACCAGTCCAAGAGCATAAACAATGCACAGCAGAGCCCTTATCTGCCTCTGTGGGCTGCTGAGCTCTTGCAGATTTAAAGTGTCAGACGTCATTGTGTGGCCCTGTGATGTGTGGATACTTTCCAACACAATCTGTGCTGTTAAATTGATTAAACTATTTCAGTTATCTGGGTCATCAGATCACAACGCTGAGTCATTGATTCATTGCACAAGAGTGAGAAAAAAAGGTGATTTGTTTTCGCTGGTTTTATCCCCTTATCACTGCAATCAAATTAATATATTATTTTTACATTTGTAAGACACAAAGACCTTTACTTTTCACACAAATCTAAAGAGAAGGAGCTGGTTATTTAAGGGCTGAAGATCTTCATTCAGCTCAAAACCATGAACCTGCAAAATTTTAAGTACCCTTGGGGTGAGCTGTTCTGGCTCTATTTTCAAGGAAGAAAAAAGTGAATTTAATTGTAACATTATTTTATATCTGATACTTTCTGAGTCATTTTGCTGCTCAGTGGGAAAAAAAAATCTAATATTTGATTAGGTTTTCACTGATTGGACAGAATTTTAATATATCTGCAGAGATATTTATATTTCTGAAAAATAGAAAATAAATATAAAAAAGACAGGCAAAGGTTATCAGAATAAGAAATGTAATGGCGTTTTAAGTTTTTTATGGGAAAACATAGATAAAAACATACTTAAGTGTCGCTGTTGAGCTGATGTCAAAATGGACACATGATGAAAGAGTATGCTGAGAGAGTGATTTATTTATTTAAATACAGCTTTTATATACAAAATGAGTACTTATTGGGATTGGCCAGGGACTATCCATCTCCTGGGATTGATTGGCCACAGGCATTTGACTGCCTGTTCCCAAAGCTGCTCTGAACAACTTATCTTGTGTTTACAAAACTTGTTACAGAAAGAAAAATCTTCCCGTGGGATGGAAACTGTGCTGTCACACTTAAGTAAAATAGTACCATTGAGTGTAACAGTTTAGAACAATCTAAGGAAAAATTTAGTTATTTTTAATCTTTTTTCTTCCTTTTTATGTCTACTTACATCCTAAGACCTCAGAGTTAGAGGGGATGATTATAGCAGGCAAAAACAGGGCTCCAAATCTATTGGCTTTGAAGTCTGTGGCAAATTTCCCATTAATTGATAAAACCACAGGCAGTAAGACAGCTTGGTGCTTGACCTGGCCCGCTGAGAGCCAGGATCTCACAGGCTCACCTTTGTAAGGAGCTGAACCAATATAATCAGGTTATCAAATACCTGCCTTCAACAAGTGTAACAAAATGATTAAATTTTAAATAAAACAGTGGCGATTCACACCAACCAAGAATACAATTTTATACCTGCAAAATTCAAATCTGAGTTCCAGGTGTAAATCTTTACTTTCAGGTAATTAAGAAAGTATGAGCTTCTTCTTCTATGGATGGAGAAATCATGCTCTCCCTTGCCAGACTCAATTCTTATTGCCTTTATATTGTGTTTCCCTTTTCAGAGAAACACAACCTAATCACCGGACTATGTGCCTGAGGCTGGGGAGGGCTTTATCAGATCAAAACCTTCCATTTTGCAGAGACATGGTGCCTGGTAGTTAAGAAAATGATCTAGGAAGTGAGCAATTTGGCTCCAGTCCCCACATAATTTTCTTCTATATTTTAGACAATGAAAAAGGCTCTTGCTCCACACTGGATCCTGAATATAGTTATTTGTGCTTCTTCACATTGCACAGAAATCAAGGTAAAAAAATGTATGCTTCTTGGCTCAGCCAGCTATATGGTTTCTTTATCTTTCTTATGTGATAGACATTTTTGGCTGGAGACTTTCAAAATCTATGTCTTGTCTTTCTGCTGTACTGATCACTCTATGCTTTTAGAAAAACCTCCTCTCCGGGCTGGGAGGTAGATACAAGTCTCTTGCTCTCTGCAGAAATGGGCTGACTTCATGCAAAGGATGAGTTGTCACTTCCCTTGACCCCATTTCCAAATGTCCTCTCTGAGCCTGCTACTTGACCTGCACAATTCTGGTAGAGGAAGCTGTAGTTTTTTCACAGCAACAAATTGCCTTACCACTCAAAGTGCTGGAGCACTTTGGAACCAACTCTAAATGTCAAAGTACACTTGAGACTTTGTGCTCCAAAGCAGAGAAACTGATTAAAATTCAAGTAGTCTTAAAAAACTGGCCAAAATCCTTCTAGAGTCCTGCATAACACAAAAAGCAAGTGATATAAACTTGACTTTCAGATATTACACCTGTGGGAAATGAGATTGTAAAAAAAAGAAGATTAGTTTTTCTGGACTGCCATTTAAAGCAGGAAATGCTGAAAGTATCATCCAACATCATGAAGTTTCACCAGCACAGACAGCAGAATTGGAGAGCTCTGGCAACTAATTAGTCACCAGCTATAGATAAAGCAAGGACAATATTCTTGTTGGAGAACTAACAAGAGGCTTTGAAAATTTTTCAGTTGCGTTTTGGCCAGAAAAATAAGGAAAATGTTCTTCAGAAATTATTTGTTACAAATTGCTTCCTCAGTTCCACTCTTAATCTTTACTCTTCAGAAAGAAATCTCTGCTGCCTTTGAAGATTTACATTCTATGCTGTACCCATTCCTTATGTTTACCAATCTTTGGATGAGTCACTGCTTAGTTACTTCAACATTTAAATGTGGAGATGTCAATTCTCTTGGCATCCTACGTGGAGTAAGGCATGCAACAATAATCTGAGATGATCACCATATTTCACACAAGGGAGGTAGCAAAGAGGAAAGGTTAACTTACAGGCACAATTTCCTGTTTTTCTTCATGCTTTCCTGCCTTCTGTCAGTGCCAACAGAGGAAATTACTGTCTTTTCATAGCTCACAACTCTCTTACCATCACTGCTTTGTAGCCCCAGGTGTTTTTCATCAATACCTGATGGTCTGTAGCTTCATATGTACTTCTAGGTCTGAAAGTGCATCCTTCAGCCAACAGACTTGGCTGTTCCATCACTCCTCACTGACTCCTCAGTGACACCCTTGTTACAAACATTCACCAATCCTGCTGTATCTGCCTAGAATTTTCTGAAAATGACTTTGTGGAGTGAAAGAGACTCTATCAGATACATTTTCTCCAGGATTTTATCTTTCAGTTAAATTCTGTGATCTATTATTCCTGCTGAGCTGGAATATCTCTGCTACTGGACTCCTCTCCTGCAAACTCCTGGGACATTTATTTCAGGAAACAATTTATCATCATCATATATTCATATCTTCAGTTTTTTAAATACTTTTCAGATAGATCCATAGATTAGTATCAGCCTTCATCCAAAAGAAAGGATTTAAAAAAGTAAAATATTTAGTACCTTGATACACAGCTTCCATTACATGAATATTCTTCAAAGACTGAATTATATGGAAATTCTGTCATTTAAAAAAATTTAATATAACCTTCTCTATCACTTAATCTCCATCAAATTACTTTAAGATGACAAAATGTTAGAGTATTCCCTGCCTTTTTCTCAATCTATGAGCTTTCCTATCTTATTTTCTACCTCTGTCCAGTTGATGAGGGGGAGTTAGAGAGCAGCTGGTTGGTTCCAGTAGCCAGCCGAGGTTCGCTGTCAACAGGGTAAATATATTTTTAATGTTTGATTAAGGAAAAGAAGCTTGTCATCAACAGAGCTTTTAGGAAGCCTTTGGAGGTCTTTTAATGTGAAATAAGTAAAAAACATAAACAAATGAGAAAAAAAATTGTGGGAGGTTGTTAAAATGACACAAGGTGAAGTGTTGCAGATAAGCTAATGCACACATGTGTGTATTCGACCTTGTAAATTCATTTATTTGTTGCTGTCAATCTTCGAGAACTATCTGTGCTCTTTAATAGAGATCTCTGTTCCTCAATCATGCAAGCAAATGTTGGTGTTTTATTACCCCTTGACAGAGAAATATATTAGTATTTAGGCATTTTTAATGTTCTTTAAACATTTTTAAATATGGTTACATTTTATTAGAAGAAAAATATTTCTTTTCTCACTAAATAAAAAAGTAAATTATTAATTAGAGTATTTTATAAAAGAATTTAGGACTGCACGTGGTCTTGCTAGAAGTAGAAAGTGGAGATCTCAAATGTTACTGTCACTAAAAGATGTGCTCATGTTCTACATTAAAAAATCAAAGTACAAATGTAGGCCATCAAGAAGAAACATTGGGGACATAAAGCTAGACATGTCTGGTTGCAGAACAGCCTTCCCTGCCTCCCTCAGGCAGACACTTTTAGGGCCTTCTTGAGGGTCTCATGCAACGAAAGACATCCATAAAGGAGACACGCTTTTGTCATTGACCTATTCTGAGCTTGGGCAAGGTAATCTCCCTGTTTGCCTTTCCTCACCTTTCTTCAGCTTTTCCTGGGGGAAAATACACCATAAACTCCTGGAGATGCTCTTCATGTGAGTCCTGGTCAGCAGCAGCTTGAGCCATTCACAATTGCTGTCAGACCACAGGTTCAGAGGTGTGTACACCCACAGGTAAACAAAACATGCATAAAATAAATGCACAAATGTTCTATGTGCCTCAAGTCATGCCAGTGAGCCCAATCTTGAAATTGTGTTGAATTTACAAGAGAAACAACACTTAATTGAACTTTAAAAACAGCAAACACAAATTAATGGAATTTCCAAAAAAATATTATTATTGATATTTTAATAGAATTCAGTGGAAAGAATGTTTATATTGATTCAATTAAACTGGTTCAGAGTCACATGGCATGTCTTGGCAGTTTCCTCTTTTTAGCTCCTGTAAAAGGCAACAGATTGCAAAACATTAAAGTATCACTCAAAATGTTCCAAAAGTACTTCTAACAAACTGATCTGAACAGAAAGCCTTTTTTTTTCTCCTTCCATTGAGATTTAGCAAGATGCTTTTATTAAATTACAAAGTAATCCTATCACAAGAAGCATGGCAGTTTCTCTATTATAGCTTATTTCCAGCAATTGACTTCCCATGCATGTGTGATGGTGAAAAAAACAGGCCTTGGAAATCTATTTTGTCTCATTAATTTTGACATAAAATTTAAGACTGCAGAGTCATAAAGCATAAATCAGGTGTCATACTGCATCGATCCTTTACGGAAAAGGGAGTTGATCATTCTTGGTTTATTTCACTAGGAAATTATTTGACTGGATTACTTGAATGTTTAATTAAATTGTCATATAACATGAATAAAGTATAAAATATCAAATAAAGTAGTTTTTTGCTGTGACACAACATTAATTTTCTGTCATCAGAAGTGTTTATCTTGTTAGCTGTCTAACTTAAACTTGCTCAACACCAATTAAGTCTTGTATCTGAATACACTTACAATATTTAAATTCCTTCTTTTATTGCCCCCTTGTTAAACTTTTAATTTTCTTTTTTGTTGCAATTAGCATTTAGGGAGCTCAATTTCTTTAATAGGCTCCCTTTAATTTACGTTTTATATTACTCTACTTGTTTTTCATGAGATCAGTGAAGCAACTGCAGATTTGGTTAGTGGAAAAATAATGCGCAATAGTATACAGTTTATGAAATATTTAATTCACTTTATTTCCTAGCAAGGAGAGGTTCATGCATTATTTTTTTTTGACTTTCTGTCTTCTGAGCCCCCATACCACTCATGTCTGAGAGCAATATTTAGTGTTATTAAAATCTGATAGAAAGGGATAGATCTTAATGATAATTAGATTGCTATCAACAGCCCCCAGCATATTTTCTGCCCATGGCAGTATGGTCAGAAACACCTCATCATGGTACAGAAGTTAGAACAAGTTGAGGACTGTTTCCAATGCACAATTTGTTGGCCTTTCTTGGAGGCTAAGGAAGTTCAGCAGCCACTATGGTAGAAAACAGATTTTCATGACCAGCCAGCCAGACAGTTCCAGGCATATTCCATGTACTCTTCATGCCCAATTATGCCTCAAGTGACACCTGCATTGCAAGCTCAGATCCAGGCACCTGAATAAAAGCAAGAATAAGGCAGGATATGACATGTTTGAGTGACTTGTATTTCAGGGCAGCACAGAAATTAATGTGGAGACTTCATGGGTTTGCAGCTGTATGACATCAATGTGCAGAGAAGAGTATGTTCATTGTTCTTGATTTCTCCCAAAAATACAGACAGCCCAGGTCACCATCCCTCAGTGTCAAACATGGTGTGCTAATAGGGACATCCCAGCCTTGTCTGAAGTCATTTACTCTTGAGTGTGGCCCCTTAAAAGGTGTAAAGTTAAATGGTGCAATTAAGATCAAGCTCTTCATTCCCTCTTCTCAAATAATAACACTTTGGAGAAGTTTTTGAAGCTTAATATTTTAGAATACTTTGAGATCAGTTGCTTTAAGTGGTGTTACAACAGCAGGTGAAACACTTGGGATACATGGCTGCGTTTTCAAAGGCAGGAACACACCCATTGCTTTAAATTAACCCAAGAGTCAAAGCACTTGGATCTATTTAATGCCCACTTGTTCTAATTTACTAGGTAAACTTCCAGGGAAACTCAGTTATTTTGCCTCCATCCAGAAATAAGCTACACAAGAAGTCTCCCTTTAGTCATTGTCACTCATTAATTGTGTCCAAACATTTAGAATAGAAAGTTTTTGAGAGAAATTGACTTTGGTGTGGTTAGCTTTAATTAGTTACGTCTCTTTCCCCCCTAGTCACCATTATCCAAAGTAAGCACTATTAATTTGAAGGTAATGGGAGGATAATGATGCAGCACAGGTTGCAAAAGCATGGAGCTTGATTGTGCTGGAATACCAGTTTCTCTTTGCTGGAGGCTAACACCTGGTTGAGGAAAAGCACATTATGGTTTATTTACATAACAGTCAAAGTTGTATTTGATTACAAGAGATAAGAATTTCTTGCCTTTGATTAGTCTTTGAATGGCCTTTGGTACATGAAGAGGTGGATGTAATAAGAAAAGAAACAGCAGAGGGGCTGAGAATCAGCTTAACACATATTCCAGGGTGAGCTGGGTAGATTTTAAATGTCTTAAACTAAACTCCACCCCTACAATCTAAAGCTGAATCCCACCCATCCAGTCTGTCAGTACACCATGCACTTCAGGGAGGGAGTTCTTGATCCCCACTTGATCCTGGCCCAGGCAACCTTGCAGTTTCTCTCTGTTGGCAGTGTGACAATTGCAGTAAGCGGTTATTAACCTTGGCAGCCATCATCCCAGCCTCTTCAAACTCTAACAGAGACACCAGGAACACCTCCCATATGGCATGATTCACACAAAAATGCCAAGCAGCATAGAGTAAAACAGCACTGAATTGCCATGCAATACCAGCATGTGAGAAAAAGACACTTAAGTGGGATTAAGTAATATTAAGTGTATTAAATTAGTTAAGTGGGATTCATGATGCGGGGCACAAGTGGGTATGTTGATAGTTGGTCTTAGGAACTAAAAGCTTCTACTAGAAGAATCACCCAAAAATGTGATCTCTTTTATTTCCAAATTCTAAGTGATTTGTTCTAAGATAGAACTCATTTGAATTGTGATTGAACATATTTGTAGTATTTCAGTCCTGACATCACGAACAGAAGTTTCCCCATTTTGTGGCATAAAAACTGCAGACACTGAAAAGACAAGCTGTACTCTTAGAAAAGGAGACGCTTCCATCTCTTCCATAGCATTATTCTGATAAAGGAAACTTTAAACCGGTGGATCTGTATGTACATGGGATACCTTTTTCTCCTGAAAATGCCTTATGTCTATGCACAACACTGATGGCACACACCTTATTTCCACCCCAGGTTTTTGAAGCATTAATTATAACTCAACATCCTTGAGTCACCTATCAAGAGTCAATAAAATGTTAATTTTTTTATTCACAGCTAGAAGCTTACTTTAGCTGCGCTAAAGATTTTTGCTCTGTTTTCCTTTCTTGTTCCAGACTCATTTGAAAGAATACACTGCCAGGACTTTCTGATGTATTAAGGATTATTTTACTTACCCTTGTCTGTAAGCATAGTTTGAAACTCAGAATTGTGAAAAAATAGTGTTTCAGGGAAAAAGTAAAGAAAAAAATTGCGTATCAATTATACGCACAACTTGATTCACAAAGCAGCAAAACCACTGATGTGTCTTAATAAAGCCAATGCCCTTCTCAGGGGAATCCTCCAACAGTCTTTCCCACCAGAGCAGGCCTTATCCAAGCAGGGAGTTCTTTTGAAATACAGTGAATAAGTTCCCTCCCACTGCATGAAGAGGCTTATCAGTAGCTCTGAGATGGCAAGATGGGGGTCCAGCAAATATTTCTGCTATTGTTGCAACCCAGCTGCAAAGCTTTAACAAAACTCACGGCAGTGGGTGGTTTCTAATACCAAAAGGTCACTGAATTACAGGAAGCCAACTGGCCCCACTGTATCTTTTCAGCTGACAATTATTATCTATTATTTTTCTCTATTTATAATAAATACATCAAAATCTTGAAAAAAAGAATCCATTCAGAGACGTAAGAATCCTTGCCAAAAATAAAGTAGGAAATTTAAATTAAACCCAGCAGCTACTCCTAGTCAGCAAACCAAAAAGAAATAGCCAATAGCAATAAAAAGAAGTCCAGTCCATGCCTACATTTCATGCAAATTTCAGACCTTAATGTGTCACTTCCTGAGATACTGCCTAAAAAGATAGACCACAAGCAATTCCTTGGCATTCTTCATATTTAATCTGACCTGCAGTACCAACTTTCTCTTTTATTTTACAAGGACGTTTTTTCTTTTACTGCCAGATTGCATTCTGGGCCACCTTTAAATGTAGCTTAACGTGCCATTTACGTGATGCTCTGGTCCCTGGGGCACAGGAGAACAGAATATAGCAACTAAATCTGCTTTCTTTCTAAAGCTGACTTCTTTGATATTGCTGTTGTGAGATTACTGAACAGCAGCTGGGAATTCAACAAAAAAACCCAGAGGTCAAACTTCAGTTGCTAAATACAGGTGCTAGATTCAGGCGGCTACTTCTGTCTCCACTCTATAGTCAGTGAGAGCCAGCTAATCATCGAGTGTTGTATCCCCTGTGAGACTGGTCTGATGTCTCATGTAAGGGAGATAAATACGTTATTTAAACCTGGGTACCAGAAGGATGTCAACATTACAGTAAAATGCCTGCTTTCTGATCCGTACCCTTTTATATACCCTAAACAGAAGGAAATGTGGTGCTGTTTTGAAATTTTTATAGAAATGTCCCTTGGAATGAAGAGAAATTGTACAGATCTGGTTTCTGGGAATGATAAGCCGAGAAAGACCCCAACCCATGCTGACATCTGTATTACTTTCTGTTCCAGACTGATCAACATGTGGCCAACCCTTACCACGATCAAAGGAAACAGAAGAGATCTAACATAAGCAATATAAAAATCCAGTTTAATTCACAATTGTGTTTACAATGAACATTCATACATCAGTGCAAACTGTAAGTCCAGTAAGTGGTGATAATTTGTGCTAATCAGTTTCATAAAATACACCCATCCTTTATGGCTTTCTTTAGTCACTTTTTCAGCTTTCTTGTTATTAAGTTTGCTGAGATTCTCTTTGGTTTTATACTATGACAAAATACAGTAACTGTTTTCTGTGGTATTTGTTCTGTTTCTTGTATTTATCCTCTGAATTACCACAACAACTGAGCTCAACCGAGTTTTAAAGACTTACAAACTAATATAACTAACAAAGCACTCTTAACTCATTTTTTCATGGAACTTTCAAGGTTCACAAACCTGCTCCAAAATAGCTGTCAGGGGGTTGTATACTCAATAGTATACCAGATAAAGCTTGCAGAAACATTGAAAGAAAACAAAAAGCTCCAATGGAATTCCTACCTTTTCACTGAGGTATATTAGAAACTTTCCTGAAGTTTTTTGTTCAAGAAAACTGCTCATTTATGAAAACCGTTCCATAATATTTTCACTATTTCTTCAGTGGTCTTTATGAGGAGGGTTGTATTTATAACATTTCTTTTATTGTATGACATTCAACACTGCAAAATCTTGATCTCACTCCTGGCATTTAGGCTCTACTTTAATCTACAAATCAAATCATCCAAGGAAGGAAAATTGCAATTTTAGTAACCTTTTCCATGAATACCAAAAAGTGTCCAAATGCATCATTAAGGTCAACACTACTGTATTTGTTTCTTTACTAAATTGATATAAAATTTAACATTTCTCTCCTATTGTCAACCTTTTTCCATGACTTTTTGTCTTTGAAACTTGTATGAAGCCATCACAGCTCCAAATATATTTTAACTTGCATATAGTCTTTGCTGGTTCTATTTAGTTGTTCCTCTAACATACCATGATTTTGGTGATTTTAATGGCCATGGTGCTTTAGGGAAATCTTTGCTTTCTCTTCCATTTTCATTTTGAAATGGTCCTTCCAGGAAAGCATGAGTGGTAATGAAAACAGAGTTTGAAATTCCACGTTCCAATGGAAGAAGAACATAGAATGGATATGGCGTTAACAGAGCCTCGAGCGGCAGCGTTTGAGTGACTGAATGAGGCAATCAACCAGCTGCTGACAGAGTGACTCCTGATCTGGTGGTATTCCAAATGTGCCCTTTTTATTCGCTGGAATCATCTGAATACCAGTCTCAGATTTCACACCAGCATTTCTCCAAATTTCCAAAGGGCATAGGTTGGTTAGTGGTGTTTTTTTTAAGCTTTTCATTCCTCTTGGTAGGACAATGTTCATTAAATGGCAATGTGTTATCACTTTAGATAGGGATAGAGTTGCTTTCTTTTTGCTGCTATGATTATTTTTATTTTGTTATTTATACATTCTGTTGTTTCTATTATTTCTCCTCCTTTATGATTTTAATATTTAACATGCTGCAGTTGCATTTAGGAAAGCCCCAAATGCCTGCAATCTTTGCTGAGATTAATGCACATGACAGAAATTTGAGCAACCTTCTGATTCTTACCTCACAGCAAGGAATTCTTAGTTTTCTTTACTTACCCTTCTTCACTCTTATTGTTTTACTGGTGGTTGCACTTTTTTTGCATCTATTCTTCATCACTACAGGTAGCTTAGTGCAGAAAGAAGCACTCTCAGCTCTGTTCCTGGGAAGCTGTTGACACAATCTCTGTTTACCATAAGCAGGACCTTTTTGTACTGAGTGAGCATTTATTTATACTCATCTTTAGCATAAGACTCCATTTTAAAAAGCACTGAACTTTTCCAAATTCAGGATTCAAGCTATCACACGAACAAGTACTATTAACCCAAATACACTTAGCAAATATTTTCCAATTATTCCAGTTATGTGAATTATAGATTCTGAATTTAAATAGATTAGGTACTAGTCATCACATTTCCTAAAAGGGTATTTTTTAGGTAGAGAAAGAGGAATCACAGTAAAGCACAACCATGATTTGTCCCTGTTCAAGTAAAGCCAGGACAGACAAAGCATTGAAAAGATAAACTACAGTAAGATACTAAGGGAAGTTGCAATTTCATAAGGCAATTCTGTAAAAAATCTCTTTACAGGATAGCTCTGACAGTCTAGATGAATGAGCCTAGGGCTAGAATGTGAAATTTAATGGCCTGTGACATAAATGTAGCTATATCAGGAATGAATTTGGGTGAACAGGATGCATTAATACACAGATAATTCCCAAAGTAAGGTGAATCAAACCAGTCTCAATAAATTAACAGGCAGACAAATTTGATATTCTGTCAGACTCAGTGTTTGTGCTGGAGGAGAAGTAATAGTCCTGAAAAAAACTAGTAGGATGTTTAAAAAGTATCCACTTATAAGACTAAGCATGTTTTGATGCTGCCAAATAAGGTGGTGTGCAGATTACAATGTTCAGTTTCAGATAACTCCTTGAGATTCAGAAATCAAGTAGCTCACTCCACTGCAGAAGTAGAAAACAATTTTTCAGGAGCTGTTCAAGGGAACTCAGTCCTATGATTTACCCTGCATATTCAAGGCTTGCTGTGTCCACCTTAGAAAAGGGAAGATGTAACTCTGTGCAGAGGAAAGCACGCTGGCACTGCTGATCTCTGTGTCTCTATGGCCTACAGGTGAAAGAACGGTGAAAGCAGGATGTGGCTCCCAGCACTGCTGAGTGTAGACCATTTGTTCTTACCAGAAGCAGCCTGAATTGTCAAAGGACCATTGAATACAGCACAACCAGAATGAAATGGGAAAATGCTCAGAGCCTTTCATAGACAGCTATATTTTACAAATCATGGTTTAATAACTTCCAGAAGAAGATGCCCTGAAAAATCTGGCAGAACCTGGCTATGGTAGCAGTTCATGATTTTTTACATGTCAGCTCCCAGAAATCTGTATGTTTGCTTGTCCCCAAGGTTTATGTGGGGTTTCAAGTCATTTAAAGTTAATGTCATTTTTTAAGTCTTGATTCCTCTTTCCATCTTTTGTAATATTGAACTTATGTGGCAAAAAGAAGGTTTGTGCAGTTTTAGTGTAAAAAATTTCTGTGGCAAGCTGAAACAAGCTATAAAGAACAGAGCACAGTAACTTAAGAACTGCTTTTTTAAACCAAAAAAACAAAAAATTTGGAGCTTTCTGTTTTCTACACAGATTTAGGAGGAACATAAATATGGAGGTATGAAAGTTTTAAAGTGTGCTAGAGTATAAAAGAAAAGGTTTTTATTCACTGCAGCTCAAAAGCCCCATCCTGTATGTGAAGGTTTTTTTAACTTCTAAAATTGACAAACCAGAAATTTTCACTTGTTAAAATTAGAGGAAATTGAGAAGAAATAAAAGATTTTTACTTGCTGACTTTGAATTTCTGCTACAGTAGCTCATTGCATTTATTTTTTGGCCATACAACTAGAATTAAAGGGAATATATTTGTTTCAGTAATGTTATCAATTAATCCTTATGTGACAATATGGGATTTCAGAATTTTTCATAGAAGTGGCAACTTTCTTTTTTAGGCAGCAGTTCCTCTGCAAAGTGGTTTAATGTATGAAAAATGCACTCAGAAAATTTACTAAGCATGAATTTTATATAATTTATTTGTGAAATGTGTCACAGGAACATTATCTTCATAAATATGTCAATGCTTTTAAGATTCTGAAAATTCCTAATAGAAAGCTAAATACTGTCTACAGGAAGCTCTGTAACATTTGAGATATCAGAGTAAGTCTATAAATAGATGAAAATTCATGTTTAGAATTACTTGACATTTTAGAAATGTCTATTTGTCACTGTCAAATTTCTTTTAAGACTTCCCAAGTACTACAAATTTCAAAGAGCAGCCAGGAACTAGTTCAATACCTCTTCATTGCCATCAAACCAATGGCTCTATTTTCATCCAGAAAAAAAACTCTTGTTAGTTTCATTTCAGCATCAGAACAATAAAACGTTACTCCTGTAGAGTGTTTGCATTAAAATTGTCTTTGTTCCTAGTCTCACTGCTTTGTGTCCAGTTGAAAAGTTGAAAATGACTCCTGGGTTTCTTTGTGTCTAGCATGAAATGTGGAATTCTTCATAACACCTTTAAATTAAAAAATCTCCAAACCTTTCCCAGCATGAACCTGTAACACAGTGAGTGATATGTATTATATTGCACAGATTCCCCTGACCCTCTTCAAAGCAAACAGGACTACAAGCAAGTGACAGAACAGGAGGAAAATTGCAGCAGGGGAAGTTCAGAAGATACAACAGAAAGGGTTATAAAGCATTGGAACTGACTGCTCAGGGAAGTGGTGGAGTGACCATCCCTGGATGGGCTAAAAATGTGTGTATATAGCACTTGAGGACATGGTTTAGTGACAAATGTGGTGGTGGTGATGGGTTGATGGCTGGACTTGATGATCTCAAAGTCTTTTCCAGCCTTAACCATTCTATGATTCTGTGATTCAGCCTAGCTGGAAATTGATCATTAGTCACCTCCCTATGCATAATTCCTGTTATTCCATACTAGATGTCCCAGAGAATTCCACAGTTCTGTGTGTGCTGGAAGACGTAACACACAACCAACATGAAACCTATATGATGCAGTATCAGCAGTTGAATGCCATGCAGGATGATGCACACATCTCACACAACATTAAATGTTTCTGTTCAGGCAACTTCATCACACGCTTTAGTTCAAAATGCTTCCAAATGGCAAAGAGCAGGAATTTATTATGAAAATAAACACCTTTCTGCCACTATACTTTGTGAGTGTGTGTGTATCTGGATTTGTAGTCATTGATACCTGAACAGGGAGTCCAAGAAACAACACAGAATTTGCGAGGGTGTTTGCACCCCTACAGGGAGTAAATCTCACTGGTGAATTTGAATCTCTCTGACAGACAATCTAATCTGAATAAATACTAAAGCACGAGCAACGAGATTGTGAACTGCTGCACAAAACACCCAGCTCTGCTGCTTGCATTGTCACCTCAAGTGGAGAGGCACTGAAGTGCCTCCATTTTCTCCTTGACCTTAGAACAGAATCAGACTTTCATTGTGCTGCATTCACAGACAGCCACAGACAGCACTTGTAACAAAAGTGCCCAAAAAGTTCAGAACTTAAGGTTCTAATGCTATTACTGTACCAGAATGTACTGATTCCTGCACATGAATAGACCTGTTGAATTAGAGAACAATTATCTGCAAGAAAGGTGGTTTAAGCTTTTGGAGGATATGTAAGAAGCTGTGTGACAAAAGCACTCCAATATTGCAGAGGAAAGCAGAAGCACTTTCATCCATCCATCAATGCAAAGGGCAAACTAGAAGTTGCTCATTTAATCATAATAATCTTGCTGCCACTGTCATATTTATTCTTTCTCCTTCCTAAGCTTACTTGCTACATCAGTCATTCTGATGCAGCACAAGCGTGTTCCCCTCTGTATATTTTGTCACAGGGGAGTGCTGGTGTTCATGCCAGATGACTGTCTTTGCAGCCATGGTCTATGTGTATGTTTTGAATTGTAGAGAAATGTCTGCAGCATATGGCAGTTGCCACTCAGAAACCCAGGCTGGCTTTTAAACAAATGATCGTCGCGTTTTGTCAGTTTGGTGAAAGCTTTTATATTGAGCTCTCCCATTTTCACATAAGTTCACTGCACAAATTCTAGCATAAAGTAGCACTTAAAAAAGCTTTCTGGCTCACAAAAGAGAGACTTCAGAAATATAGTGATGTGGGGGTTTTCTCTCCTCATTTAATTTTTCTTGCAGTAGTATGTTTTCTGCCATTTATATTCTGTTATATTTACAGAGGTTTGCAGGTCATATGCAAACAAGATTGGCTCAGACAGAGGAGAGAAATCAGCTACAAGAAATCTCTGTACTGATTCTTCCACACACTTTTCATGTAAGTTCCAACATTTCCCAAACTTTTTTCTTGTTTTGTAATTTTTTGTTTTTCTCCCTTTGGTCTTTTTTTCGTACTGTGAATAAAGACTGCTCATGTTCTTTTACATATCCCTGTCCTCCCCTTTTCCCCCCTTTTTTAAACTCTCAGTCAGAAGAGCAATTAAACCTGATTTTTTTTTTTCTTGTTTTTAATTCATTGTTTGTTTGGGTCTTTTTAAATAGAATGAAAAAAAGTCTGAACAGGGTAAGTATGTCTCATGTCAGTGCACAAATAGGATTTTGGTACTAAGTTATTCTTTGCTGCTCAAACTGTCACTGAAATGTCTGTTTGTATATTATGGCTCTGAAAATTTTAGCCTGTCTAAATGAAAGGGTATATTAGAGCAACCAAAAATTAGAATTAAGTCACTTCTTTGCTGTTACCATGCAGCATTTGTGGAACTGCTGAGCAGCGATGATTTTTCTTTCATGTGAGGTGTAGTGCAGGACATTCTGGATAAGCTATTTGCTTATATTAAACCTTATGATGAAAGCATTGATAAACGTGTGAGAAATTCCAAAAAGGCAATGTTGTCATTTTTGAGCAATCATTGCCTGCACTAATTACCAAGTACCCTATGCACACAACACTCACTTGGAAAAGTGAAAAGCTGCATGGATCAGTCTGTTCTATTGTAAGACTGAAAGATGTTGAAAGAAATCAGCAGATTCTCTTAATTAATTTCTAAGATATAGAAATAAATGCTCAAAAAATTAAAGTGTGTCATGTTACGAATAACATTAAAAGGAAATATTTCATACTTTAAGTATGCAGTTTTGTGATTGTCTTGGCTTGGTTCATTACCTTTACCCACTTTAAAAAAAAATAAAGTTAGAGAATTTCAAGAGTATTTCCACCTGCTCCAAACAGATACAAAACCTGTTCATTGTTCAGAGAATGACTATGAATCTCTGCTAACTACACAGACCTACAAGGAGTGGAAAAAGTCAGATTTTTTGCCACCTTCTCGTAATCTCCTAGGAACAAGTGGTTGGGAAACTGACAAGTAGCAACAAGAGGCTTGGTTTCAAGGAGTGTGCAGAGTGGCTAACCAGCTACTCATGGCTGAAGATGAATTCAACTGCATTTTGAGAAGCAGTTATGGAAAAAGGTAACAACAGGTAAAGGTACTCAGCATCTCTTAGGAAAGAAGAAATAAGAGCTGAAGGTATTCTGAAGAGGATCTGGGGCAGCAAGACACAGGAATCCTCTCTCCCAGGAGTCCACTCAGGGTATGTTAGCATTCTTTCCTCGGTCATAACTCCCTCCAGTCTATAATTATTACAGAAGTCTGCACTTATTAAAGAAAGTTCCTTTTTGTTTGCTGACTGATACTTTTGCTGATATGTTACTTCCAACAGGATTTTCTCCTTTGTTCCCAAATTCAATGGCTGTGAGATAAATTTCTTCTACATGTCCTCTTTTTATTCTATAAAATTTTATCTCTTCAGTAATTCAAGAGCACAGCCAAGATATGGGTTTGTTTTTCTGTCTAAGGCCAGCTCTGCAGTGCAAATAAAACATTATCAAATTCCTTTTTTCTTGTTACATAGAGTGATTACACTAAATCCACTAAATCATTCAAATGAGGAATGTTAGCAGAGGATATGTAATGTAAATATATGCACAGTGCAATCACAGATTTTCCTCTTCTCTCAAGCAGTCAGACAAGTAGAATTTGGTGACAGAACTATCCTTGTCCTCTTTTTTTTTTTTTTTTTTTTTATTTTTTTTTTAATTTATTTTTTAATTGGAACAGTCAAAGCCAAACCATGGTAAGAGTATACAATAAACGCAGTCTGCAAAGATTATCACTCTTCCTCTGTTCATTGTGAATCTCCAGCATCCTTCACCAGCCAAGACTGCCTTAAATTTTCTCTGGCATTTTGAGTCCTATTTAAATCAAAAACTCTCTGGGGTACAGATGTCAGGAGTAGAAGTGGAGTGCCTACAGTACCACATATGTCTTCAATGTGTTGAGTTGCTATCCGTACACCCATTTCATCAAATGTAAGAATGTTGCAGTCAGACTGTGCAAATCATAAAAATCCATAGAGAAAAAAAAAAAAAAGTCAGTAAGTCCTTTAATTATAATATTAGCATAATTCATCTTTCACTTCCACTTAATAGCAATTGGGACTGGTTTCATTAAGACAGTAATAAACAGTACTGTGAAGATTTCTCACCTCAGGGGGGAACAAATAATTCTTTTGCATGTGTTTTTTGACCTCAGTTACAGGAGCAGCTGATGCTTTTACAGTGTCTGGAATTCAAAACACAGATCTGTCGGAATCTGGCCCAGAGACATCAGCCACTACTGCCACAACCCCTTCCATAAATCTCTAAGGTTTTTATTTACAAAGCAGAGGGGTAACATGTTCCTGTGACAGCTCAGCTGTAACGTGGATGTTTCCTGACCACGGCAACACTTCTACAGGGATGTGGGCTGAAACCACCAATTTAAGTCATGCAAGCCACAGAGCTTTTTTTCCTTTGCTATTACTCCCTCGAACGGGTATTGAACTGTGTTACCCAGAGGTTAAATAGCTGCTACTGATCCCCAGAGCCTCGTGAGACCCTTTATGCTACCATTTATTTGTACAACAGCTAGTTCCCCGTGTTTTTGCAGTAATTTAAAGGATGGCACTGAAACTTGTGCCATCTGCAACTATGCATCTAAGCAATGGCTGCTTTATTTCCCAGTAGTATAATGTATATCAGAAATATAAAGCTGTACTCATCACAACCAGCTCTGGAATTAGATAAAAATACACCAGCTGGGACAGTGACTAGCATGAAGAAGGCATTTTATGAGGTTATACGTGTATTCTCTATCACTTTCATAGACACTTGCCTGATATTAATGTTAAATGGTATAAACATGTTTTCTAAGCCTGGCTGTACTTCTGACTTTCAGTCATCATTATCTTATTAGCATTCTTCAGGTCTGTTTTTCCAAGTTTCCTGTGATAGAGAAAGGCAGGGAAGTTTTCTTCCCATACCTTTGAGGTGTCCTAGTCTCTGTCTGCAGATAACGTGCTTGCTCAGGGTGATGTGTGTGGTTGTCTCTGCGTGTGGGTCTTTATCTAACCCTTCTTTATGCCTCCCTGACTCACAGCATGCATTTTCCACTTTTCTACTTTTGGGTAATCACATTTGCTTCTCTCCTTAGCTTCCCCATACTAGACTTTCTCCAACCCCGTTTCCTTAACTGCATATGCTTCATTAGTTCTTTTTCTCTGCATGTATTTGAATTTTCCTGCCTTTTTCCCAAACCAATTTTATTAGTTTCATTCTCTTTTTAATTCTTTCTCCCTTCCTGTAGGCTCTGTATTTGGGCTTACTGAAGGCAGAAAGGTGTGCAGAAATACACACAACACTTCTCAGTCTATTCCCACTTTTCTGAGCAATCCGACAACCTTCTTGAGGATGAATCCCAAATATTATAAATAAAGATGTCCTCAGCCCTCCCACATTTCTCAGGGGGGCCAGAACCAAGCCACAGGATTTGTTATCTTGGATACAGACACTTACTGCAAACCAGTTACACTGAATATTGGATCATGACCCAAACTGTATCACGAGGGAAAGAAACATTTTCTGAACCACACTCTTAGTCATATGATTTGATTTTAGGCGGTCCTGCAAGGAGCAGGAAGTCAAATTTTATGGTCATTGAGTCCCTCCCAACTTGAGATATTCTACAATTCTGATTCCATGAGTGTTTCTTGTGGTCCTCAAGGCTTCATCTCCCAGTTTTTCCACACACTTCAACACTGTTGTGTCCAAACGCTTTATTCCCTTCATAGCTCCTTTTCTAAAAAGCAAGCTTCCTTGGGGTATAAATAGCCAAGGCATAAACCATGTCACACACTTGCAAGCCAGCTTCAAGGAGCAAGCTGTGCTATTTTCTTTCCCTTTACTCTGTCACTTCTCCAGTTTCAAAATTGAAATCGGATGTATCCAAAGATCTTATGCATGTAATTTTTAAAAGAACTCAACATCTGAAATCTGAGTAACATTCTCAGGTGAGCTCTGTCCTTACTGATGAATTTTAAAAAGAACTGAGCAGAACAGATTCAAGTCAAACTAGACATCCTAATAAGTCTACCCATTTAGAGAAAGGTTTTTAGGAAGTAGATTCCCTTTTAGGCACTAAACATGTGCACATATGGAGCCTCTGTGGAGGCTTTTTCAAGTATTGGTGACTTCTTAACGCTTACAATGGCCAGAAGGATCCCACTATAAATCAAATAGCTCTAATCATTCACCCCACATTCACCCTTCTAATCTGTATTTTACTAAAGTATGTTTTCCAGTAAGTTGTAGCTTCTAACAACCAGAATTGGTGAATTTCCTGTCTCCCTTACTAGTGGGGTTTTTTTCAGCTTGTTTTCTCTTTTGCTGTGAATAAAAGTGGGTTTAAAATAGTTTGTATTTCCATACGCCAATATAGCCACTCTGTCAGTGAAAGCAATATAGCCGAAAGTCATCACATCACAGCGGCCCATAAAGTATGTGACAGAGAAGTACAAATAAACAATTCCTGTAAATACATCATGGTCTCCTTAAGCAGTGATTTTGAATGCTAATTATGTCTGACTCTAGTTAGACATCAGTACAGACAGTTTGTACTCCCCTCAACCTGCAATTAAGAGACCCACTTAACCAACTTGAAATTGCATGAAGATACATTATTTTGTCAAATGTTCCCAAAGCTGATTTCTTCATAAATGAAAATGATTTAAGCAGTATTATTTGCTTTGTCACTAGAATGGCTCAGTGTGTTCTTCCTGGCCCTTATTATCTTTTTGATAAATAGTTATCTGTTCTCCCATTTCTATGAGGTAGACAATTTGTTATAGAAAAAAGAATAGATTTGATTATTAATTACATGAAGATATACTTAACCCCTTCACCTCTTTGAAATGTAATGGAGACATTAAAGAGAAAAAGACCCACTAAGAATGACCCTGTGACTTGCAGATGATTATAGAAATAAAGTTTTAACACAAAATTTCACTACCAGCCCTAGGAGTGGTGCGGACTCTGCTCAAAGTTCAGTGTAAAAAACATAAAGACCTGGAACATAAAAATGAGGGAAAATATAGTAGGATTTAATCTAGTTTAATTTTAAACAGGAGCTGAGGGAGCTGGGAGTGTTTAGCCTAGAGAAGAGGAGACTCAGGGAGAACTTCATTGCTCCCCACAACCACCTGAGAAGAGGTTGTATCCAGGTGGAGGTAAATCTCTTCTCCCAGGTAACAAGTGACAGGACAAGAAGAAATGGCCTTAAGTTGAACTAGGAGAGGTTTAGATTGGATATTAGGAAACGTTTCACTGAAAGGATGATCAGGCACTGGAACAGAATGCACAGGACAGTGGTGGAATCACCATTCTTAGAGGTATTTAAAACACATGTAGATGTGGCACCTGCAGACATGGTTTAGTTGTGGACCTGGCAGTGCTGGGTTGAAAGGTTGGACTGGGTGATTTTAGAAGTTTCTTCCAACCTAAACTATTCCATGATTATATTTTAAAACAGTTAAAATGACACTAAAACCCCAACATTAGGCAAATACAAAAACAAATTAGAGAAGGACTTTTGACAAAGCTGTGTAGTGAGAGAATGAGGAATTGTGGCTTTAGACAGAAAAAAGGTAGATTTGATTTAGATATAAGGAACAAATTCTTTATTGTGAATGTGGTGAAGCACTGGAACAAGTGGCCCAGAGAAGTTATGGGTGCCCATGTGCCTTTGTGAAGGGGATGGGGGTTGATGGGGCTGTATTGAATAGTGTGGGACCTGACGTGATCTAAATTGCATGGAATAAGGAGTGTAATGTGCTGGGTTTGGCTGGGGTAGAGTTAATTTTTTTCATGGTGGCTGCTGTGGGGCTGTGTTTTGGATTTGTGCAGAACACAGGGTTGATAACACAGAGATGTTTTTGTTATTACTGAGCAGGGCCTGCACAGAGCCAAGGCGTTTTCTGCTTTTTGTACAGCCATGCTGAGGAGGAAATTGGGGGTTCAGGGGAACTTGGGAAGAGACACAGCCAGGACAGGTGACCCAAACTCAGTATATAAAGGGGGTGGGAAGGAGGAGGAAGAGAGGACCTTTGGAGTTACAGTGTTTTTCTTCCCAAGTTACCATTACCTGTGATGGGGCCCTGCTCTCCTGCAGATGGCTGAACACCTGCCTCCCCATGGGAAACAGAGAATTAATTCCTTATTTTAATTTGCTTATGTGCTTAGCTTTGCTTTCCCTATTAAATTGTCTTTATCTCAACCCATGAGTTTTCCAGCTTTTATTCTTCTGATTCTCTCCCCGATCCCACTGTATGGGGCTTGGCTGCTGGCTGGGGTTAAACCATGGCAATGCCCCATTCTTGGAAGTGTTCGAGGCCCCGCTGGATGGGGCTCTGAACAACCTGGTCTAGTGAAAGGTCTCCCTGCCCATGACAGGGGTTTGGAATGAGGTGATCCCTATGGTGCCTTCCAACCCACACCATTTTCTATTTCTGTGGTTCTGTGAAGTACATTGAGCAACTCAGTCGCATCCTAAGACCTTATACATTACACTCACTGTATCTGAGTGAACTGAAACCCAGATGTACACAGGCAATCAAAAGGGGTCATTTATGCAGGTGAACAGATACTGCTGGGCTGGATTTCATCTGACCTGAATTTAGAGAGAGACAATTCAGCTCCACACTCCAGACACATGTGTAGAGGTGCAGCACTGATCTAGATGTAAAGGAGCTGATTATAATCATTGATAGCTTAGTGGTTGAACTCTGGAAGAGGAAATCTGTGACTCCTTTCTCTGAAGTGAGTGCTCCTGTGACTAGGTGACAGAACACAGGAGATGCTTTTCCAACACCTTCTTTCTTTTGTTGGTTACACTGGTGACATAAGGAAGAGACAACAACTTTGCAAAGGGCAGGGTTTTATCTCATGTTTAGATGGTCTGAATTGTAAATAGGATTCCTTTGCTTCCCTGCTATAAGAAATAACCCCTGAAGAAAATATCTTGCTGAACATTTGCTTTGCTTTTCTTACCACTCTCTTCTTTAATCAGCTTAAAGGATAGACTGATTTACAGATTTAATTAGTAACAAAAACATAAAATCACACATACATGCAAAAAACAATCCTTCTCCCCCCTCCCCCCCCAAAAAAAAAGCAACCAGAGAAACCCAAATCAGCAAAAACTCTGTAGTTTACTTTGTATGCATCCAGTATTGCTGAAGTCAGATTTTAGCCAAATATATTTTTACCTTCAGTGGACTAATTTGGCTAAAAGCTTGTCCATGAAAGAAATGCATCATACAGAAAGCTTGGGTCCTGACATGTGTTTTGACAGCTACATATAAAGCAGTAGTCAAGGCATGTGGAAATTATGAACAAAGAATTCTCTTAAATACATGACAACCTGAAAAAATTGTATGCTGAGAAGAGTTTTGAAGTCAGTGAAGTTGCCTCTAAAACCCTGTGCAAATATGCTTCCTAAAAGTTGTGCTGAACTATTGCAGTTATGTTGCCTGTTAGAGCTGAAAATTACTATGGTGGCTGAAACGATAAAAGGAAAATATGTAAGATCTGAATCTGTATTTTTCAAAGAGAAAATAACCTGATATGTCACTCACAAAGGCAGCTGGACCTTTTTTGTCAGCAGCCTCCTCCAATGGTCTAACAATTTCATGGTTTTCACTAGACAAAGCTTTGCCAGCAATGGGAACACTAAACAATTTTTTGATGTGGAGAAAAAAAGAAAAAAGTCACTCTCTTGCTTGTCTGCAGTCTATGGCAGTCTATGTGCTGTCTGAAAAGGAAGTTACTATTAATTATCAGCTTTTACTTTCTGTTCTGAAACGGTCATTTGTGACATTTATTTATAAATATGATGGTTGTGTCAGAATCTCAAAAATTTGAAACCTCAATATGTGATGACATTCTGTGTATTCATTAATTTACCTCAAGAATATTAAAACATTTTGCAAGCTATATACAAAATAGAGTATTTTGCCTTCCTAGATGGCCTGCAGCACAGTCTAGGTGTAGAACCTGAGTAATAGATAATAACATTATTCAGCCATGGATGGATGAAAGTGAAAAATAGTGTTTCCATGTTGTTTAGGGAAAAGAATTTGAAACAGAACAACAGATACCCCACCTTTAATGTATATTAAATGAGAGGGAAAATTTTTAATGGTTTCTTAATTATTTTATTAGTGTCTTATTATACTAATTTCTTAATTTTGTAATTTCCTAAATATTTTAGATTTATCTTGTCTTTGTCTTGCTTGCTCATGGACCAGTTTATTTTGGGGTCAGTGCTCTGCAGATCGTTGGTTTGACCTGCTAAGGAAGCAGCATCACAAGAGGATAACTGGATAGACCAGGGGTCTCCTTGGTCTGATAGTGTTAGCTGATGTTTGATAGTGGGTATAAGGATAAGAAAAGATTTAGTTATGACAGTTTTTGATAAGCAATAGTTTAAGGGTTTCTTGAGTTGGAAGTTTTAGTAGTATTTTTAGTAGTTTTAGATAAATGTACCTCCTCATTTTGTTTGATTTTGTCAATTCATGCTCTTTCACAACCCATAATACCCAGTCCTTGTAAGTTCTGCCATTAAAACCTGGTATACATAAAATTATGTTATTTTTGCTAGCTTTTAATGTGTTTACTAATGATCTCTTGGGGCATTCCTTGTTCTGGTATTATAAATGCATTAGATAAGTATTCTTTCATTATATTTTTTTTTCTCTTCTCACCCCCTCCTCTCCCACTTCCCAGAATACCCATGTTTTTACACTGGTCAGAAATGGACCATTATCTTGGATGGCTTCTGGAATGTTTTCTTTTCTGAGATTCTATAAAAAATGAAAATGCAGAAATGTGCAGAGAGATTACAATAAATCAAGGAGTAGCTAAAACAATACATATCCTTCTCCGTGGGCATTACCCATTATTACCCTCTGGTCATTAGCACAGGAGAGCTGACTGTGCATGAATTCATACAGAGGAATTAATGGGCCACATCTGAAAAGATAATAGCTGAGCTATTAAAGACAAAAAAGAACCTAAAGAAAGAATGGGCAATGCTGAGGAAACATCAGATGAGAAAATACTGCACCAGGCACTTTGTATATGAACAAATATTCATATACAGTGTTACAGTGTGGTTGGTTGCATCTCTTCTGATTGCTTTAGTTTCATATTTTCAGAGCAATTGTGTGTAAAAAACACAACAGAATCAAACCACCACATCTGCCCATGCCACCACCAAAGCAGAGGGTGCTCCTTAGCAGCCTTGAACAACATTATATGAGTGAGGAGGTCTCAGAGGAGACCTCATTGCAGCCTTCCAGTATTTAAAGGGGGCTTTGAAAAAAAGAGGGAAAGAGATTTTTTGCACTGGCAGATAGTGATAGAAGGGAGTACAATGTTAAACTAGAAGAGGAGAGGTTGGATTACATTAAGAAGAAATTTTTTAATCAGAGGATAGTGAGGGTCTGGAACAGGTTGCCCAGAGAAGACGTGGAAGCTGCATCCCTGAAAGTGTTCAAGGCCAGGTTGGATGGGGCTCTGAGCATCCTGGTCTGGTGGAAGGTGTCACTGACCATGGCAGGGTTGGAACAAGATGATCTATAAGATCCCTTCCAACCCAAATCATTCTATGATTCTATGAAGGGTTCTGCCAGGACTTAGTTAAAAGTGAAATTTAATGTGGTCACATTAGAAAATGTGGTAATTAAGACAAACAAACAAACAAAGTCCCCAAGCCCTCACAAAAACAAACCAAAGGGCAAAAACTCAAAACAAAGAACAATACCACTCCCCCAACCCCAATCAAACAGGATTCCAACAATTATACTGACTCTTCCAATGCTAAATTGAACATATTTTCTTTTCAACAAATATTAATAAGGCAGTCAGTGGTTGTTGCTTCTTTTTTTGGTGGTGGTGGTGGTTTGGGTTTTTTTTTTTTTAATCTAAAGAGAAGATATCAAGGCAGATAAACAAGCCGAGAGCCTGCTTATATAACTAATTAGACCAGAGGCAATCAGCTATGCCAACCAAGTACTTTCTCTTTGCTGCAGCAGTTTTCATGCACTATTTTAAATGTTAAAGTCTTCCTGGTCACAAGAGCCAACCTGCAGCTGAACTCACCTTTTGATGTTTGACTGTGCCAGCGGTGCCTTCCTTCACTGTCTCACCACAGCTGAGGTTTTGTACCAGCACCTTTCTGTAGCTGCTCCCCTCTCTAGTAGGTGTCTTAGAGTGACCACGTAAGAGCTTTGTACAGTATTTTTGCACAACATTTGAAAATAAGCACAGATGATCTATAGCATCTACTTTTGTCCCAGATCTCAAGGGACAACTTGAAAAAAGATGAGATTCCTCTCTAGCTTATATGGCATGAAATATCATATAAAAATTACTTTCATTCTTTCTATTTTCTAACATAAAAAAAAATCTACTTACTTTCTTTCTTTTCAATTCTCTTCTTTTTTTTCTGTAATTTTTGTCCTCTGTGCTGCAAAGAAGTATTTAAGTTTATGGTAGCTGTTTACTTCCTCCTGAATGTGTTCAACAGAGTTCATTGGGTTGGATTTCTGTATTTAATTGGAATTACAAGTCTACTCTGCTTTATAACTCCTTTTTTGATTTGGTTTTTTTTTAAGAAATAATTGTCAAAAGGAATAGTGTGACATATGAAAAACTATGCTTTGACATGCCCATTAGTTGTTTCTATTTATTTCTGTTTTGCTCCACCAGAGGTTTCCTTCCACAGAGCATTCCTTCCCTGGTGGACTCCCTTCCCAAGTCACTCTTGAAGTGAAGAGAGAGGATTGTCTTGGACAAGAGAGTCAGACAGCAGTGCAACACCTTGAATGTGGTGAGTTAAATAAAACCTGATTTTTTCTCTCATCTATTTTATGCACTAAAAATTTTAAGGAGACATGAATTATCCACCCCACATATAGAGGTGGCAAGTAGCTGCCAGGAAGCAAATAGGCAGTGGAGGGTGCGTTGTGAGAATCTGAACATAGCAGGCATGAGTAATGTGCTAAAGTTGTGGTGCTCAGAGGCAAAACATGACATTTTTCCTTTAAAACCAGTTTTAAGGGAAGAAAACTATTTCCATATACAAGTGGACAAATACTTTTGGTGCCCCAGACAGCTTTGTGTGGTCAGAGACAAACGTTTCCAGAAGGCAGCTCAGAGGGTCCTCAAATGGGCCCTCAGGGTGTGATAAATCAGCTTCCAGAACTGACTTTTATCTCTGACTTCAGAGATATGCAAAGTGTTTTGGGGGTTTTTTTCTATCTATATGCCCACCTCATTTACTTTAAACCTGTCACCATCCAGCACCATGTCAAATACTTTGGGGTGTAGAGGTAGGAGGCTCATGGAGGGGAATTGTTGGAAGGCTTTGGCTCTTCTGGACAAGGCAGAGGGAGAAACACCTCAAATGTACAGATACCTGTGTGTGAGCACATTATTCAATAACTTAACAATATGGAAGACATATTCCTCCCTAACTGCAGCATTTCAGCTGAATAAAAGTAGAGGAATTTAATAATACTATGTTTTATAAGACAACAAAGAGGGATGCAGCAACAAAGCTGAGATTCAGTATTGTAATAATGGATTTATTTTTTATATAAATACAATTTTATTTCAGATTTATTTGCATTTTCATGTATTCATATGCAAGCAATTGGGTAGATTTTACTTACATCCTAAATTAGAGCCACTTTACATTTTGAGGAGTGGAGAACTACTAAACAGTGTGCAGACAATTTCACCTGAGTATAAACTGCCTGATTTTACACTATGAAAATAGCTGCTTAATTCTCTGTGGGTGACCTTTGTCTGATTCAATAAAATTGCATTTATACAGACGAGAAAAGTTATGCATTCAAATTTTTTCGTGAAAAGAGATTAGACCAGACATTCATTTTCTTGGTTCCTGGGCTACTGAAGTGGCTTTTAAGTCCTAGGCATTGGCATTTATTTTTTCAATATGTATTTGTATTTTGCAAATAATTTGCAAAAATATTTAGAGGTTTATGGCCATCATGGAAACTACCTCATATGAAAAATGGGAAAAAATTCCTGTAAGCCTGGTACAATGGAAAGAATTAATAAATTCTAGCAGAAGAAAGAAAAGACCAACACCTCTACAAGATTTCAGGCTGTTTTTTAACCTGAAATGGAGGAATGGGGCTGGATAAGGGGTTTAAGACTGCAAAGTTTTCTATCTTCTTTCTTTTTGCTATAGAAATAGAAAACACTTTTAAGGAATCTTTCTGACTTGCTTCACTGAACTCACTGAACTTCTCATTAGTGTTTTCTAAATTACACAGACTATGACAATTTATAATAGCAAGTGAAGATTTAGAACAAATGCCCTCTGTTCTTCATCTTTCCAAACGTGTCCTGCTGTGCTGAGGAGTTTGCTCTGTTCCAGCTTCACGGAACATAAGCAGCAAACTGTCTCTATTCATTTACCTTTTATCTCAAAGTTACAGCAAGTGACAGAATCTTGTTATGTGACCTACAGCAAAATAGTTGGGGCTAGATTTTCAAGTGCTCAGCACCCTATGTTCCACAGTCTTTTACACCCTTTCAAAAAAAGGAAAAGGGTGTGATCCATGAATAACTCATTGATATTTGTATGATGGAAAGTTGTCTTTTCAGGAAAAACTATAAGAAATTTACTTGAAAGGAAAAAAAAAAAGCGGATTTCTGAAAAGTTTCAGCTGGAGGGAAAGATATGCAACAAAAATGTAGCTGTTTTTGGAATTGTACACATTCCCCATGGACTCATTAGTGTCAGCTGAAGAGATCATTGGATAGGTTATATCTCCTGCAGCCCCAGTTTTTCACTTGTTTGTGTTTTGGAGGATGGAAAGTTGTACCACAGGAGTTTATGAACCTTGATACATAGTGGCAGATCATACTTCACCTAAGGTCATGGCCTATCAAAAGTGAAAGTGAAAGGAAAGAATTATTTTCTCCAGGAGTTTTCACAACTTCCTTTTGAAGAAAAATCATTCCCTTACTTCAGAGTTGTGCAGGGAAAATACAAATAATTAAAATAAATAGTGATTTCAACTAGAAATAAAAATACTCTTGATATACTATGAAATACTATGTTGCTGAGTGTTGGTGAAAACCATAACCATAAGTTCTGCATTCCTACACAAAATGTGGAACTATTCAGGCAATCCAAGTGTAGAAATCCCTCTCCACCCCTCTATTGTTGTTCTTCCCACCTGCCTGTGCACAATTCCTATTATTTGCTTTACACTTGGATTGTGTGCTCAGCTTGCAGGGACACAGAGCTGACAGGGCACCTAGAACTGCAGAGGATTGCTCTCTGGCTGTGGTCACTATGGACTACACTAATTAGAAAGGCATGAAATAATTTAGCAGGCTGTGAAATGTGTACAGCCAAACATATCTGTCCCAATGGCATACTACAAGAATTAATTTATTTATTCTTTTCAGTGTGCTCAGAACTGCTCTGATAAGAGGTGCTACATAACACCTAAGAATTAGCCATTTATTATTTATTAGTCATGCTACCTCAGTTTATTATATGTGGAGAAAAAAGAGATAATGAAAGCCTGATTCTATAAGCTTAGCATTGCTCAGTTTGCACTTTAGGTAGTTTTTGCAGATTCCCTGGATTTATTTGTAGACACAAAGAAATTGTCACCTAGAAACAGATCAATGGACTGGCTTGGACAAGTAGCTGTCTCTAAGTGTTCAGTGCAGCTGCTTCAGAGAAAGCAAAATTATTCCAGTGAATCTGATTGTATGGTGTAAGACTTTGCAGGACAATTTTGTCTAACCTCAGCAGGTCATGCTATACCTTAAAAATAGATTGCATAGCTCTTATAGTTGTACTCTTGTAGTTGTAACACCACTGTGCTTTGTGTTTATGGCATGATCCAGCTCTATTCTTAAACCTACAAAGCTACCCAGTGGTATTGACACACTGCCCTCCTGTAGCAATGAATTACAATGGAGAGTTATCCAGTTTTCAGAGGAACACATTATTCTTTGAGCAATTTTTAAAAAAGGATATGCCTTTGATTTGAATTGCCTCCTCTCCCTGAATTTGTTTTGTTTACTTTCAGGGAAAAGGGAAAAAGGAGAATCTCAGTGTATCTTTTATGCACATACTTCTGTAGGATCCCCCAGACTGGAAGATCACTAAGTTTCCCCCACACATCTCTGCTAAAGTTCAGAAACTCAGCAGCAGGGAGTTCCTTTTGATCCTGAGCACAACTTTCTAATTGCCCTGAACTACTGCACTACAGAAGAGTTGATGGAGGAAAACTCACCAGAGAAGTGGGTTTGCAATGCCAAACTCATTTTATCTCAGCCAGTTGTGACACTGGGTCTCCTGGGCTGCAGCTTGAATGCATTTTCTTGGTCTTAAAAGAAGCCAATGTTTTACATCCCCATGGAATATTCTTCACAGCCATCTTTTTAATATGCTCTGAATTTTCTCATGGCACTCCTTGCTGTTGACTTTGTTAAAGCCTGTGCCTAGATGCTTTTTGGCAAGCCCATTAAATTTGTCCTTTAAGTGACTTCCTATGTATTTCCTGGTTAGTATCCTTTACATCCCAGGGAGGCTGGCACATGCTCAGCCCCATGTTCCTCCCTAGCCCCTGCCATTACATCTTTTACTTCCCATACTCCCTTACATGTGAAGGACAGAGAGGCCACTGCTACAGTTCATCTGTCTGAAGATGTATTACTTGAGTGTGTCATCGAGCAAAGTCACTTTTGCAGCATAACACAGCAATACATAATCAGAGGAATGGTATTTTCATGATGCATTGCTGGGGTTCATCAGAGAAATGCAAAATGACAGAAAGGCTGATATTCATATGGAGATCCTTATGAATGCAAATTAACAAGGGTGTGTCTTCAGCTAACTGAAATCTGGGAATCTCAGCAGGATTTTTCCAAGACTACTGAAGACTTATTTTATGCATTTCTCTATGCACCCATATAGACACTTTTGTACTATCTCCCTGTCCAGTCATTTGTGTGTTCTATTTTTTGTTAAAATTATTACAGAATCTAGGTTCTGCCTACTAAAAGTCAGTCTCATGTTTGTGGCATTGTGCTAATTTCTTTGGCAATGCATAATGAAGACTCAAAAACTCAAGGGAGCAAACTCCTCTGATAATTGCACTACAGATTTCTGCCTAATGGAGACCTTGATAACCAAGAGTGATATTAGTCTCTACATTCTGAAAAGGATGAAATCAAGTGCAAGATCAGCTTTAGGTTGTCCACATCTTTCTTGCATGTAAAGCCTGGCTTGTTGCATCCAGAGGAACAGCAGGGACTGTGTCTCTGAGGCAGAGACTTCATTTGTCCATCATTCTCCCTCTGTGATCTCCCCATGGATGCCTTTCCTGCTGTCTGTCCTTCCTAGTCCCATGACAGACAGAGCACCATCCCTACCCTCAGTATAGCTATGCCCCATTGAACCCCCTCTTCCGAAATAATGCAGCTGCCTGGAATATCAGAGATCAATCACTGCAGGCATCATTGCTGTGTTCACATGGCTACAGGAAGAAAGAGTAGAGTGATTCCTGTAACTGCAAATTAAATCTTTGGACTTATGCCAATGTCATTCATGCTTCAAGGAAAAGAAGGACAAAATAAATAGGAACAGCTAATTTTCAGGGTTGACTCTTAATACACCACGTTCTTCAAAAAATTTTATTCCCATAAAAGACTCTGGAGCTTGGCTGTGGAATAAGTTCTTCTTCTACTGCTACATAAAAGGTCTGTATTTTCTATAGGCAGTTTTGGCACCCAGACTGCCACAGTGAGACCCTTGCTTAGCACAAAATAACACTGCATATGAAACAGGAGGAATGAATCACTGCCTTATAAGAATAGCTTCCTCACCAAAAGCTCCATGGTAAGTAGTTTTGCATGAAGTCAGATTGTAAAGCAAGAGGAAAAGGCACTCTGACTCACAGAGTGGAACCAAAATCAGCCTTATTTTTCTAGTAATACTTGAAAGGCATTATCTGATTATTCCTGACTGCTCTCCTGCAATTTATCAGAAATAATCTTGTTGTCACTTTGCCCTTACAGTGCCTGTTTTGAGTTACCCTTACATGGTGTAAATCCAGCATATGGCCACTGAAGTCAATGCAAGTACATTGAAGCAAAATGAGAGGGAGGTAAGAACTAGACCTTCTATTTGTTCATTCCACATAATTTTAGAAAGATTCCCATGATTCAAAATATTCTGTCTCACTTATGCATAGATATCTTTTCAAAGCTTATTACAGGATAACTGTTGAATCTGTTTAACCAGCTTCCATAGCATCAGGAGGTACACTTTGATGTACTTCTTTGATGTTCAAAAAGAGGAGCTTTACCATTTTATGAGACATCATGATTAGACTTCAACAAGTTTTTTATTCATACAAAATCCCTCAGCTGATATCCTTGCAATTTTGCACCTTTCCTGCACATGAAAAAAGAGAGAAAGTTACTTTTATAGTGCATACACAAACAGGTGTGAAGGTTAATTGCAGACATACAAATACAATACAAAACAGTCTAATATTTTCAGTGCTCTGTCTCTCCCTTTACATTTGTGAAAAGCTCAGAACATCTTCTTCCAATGCCTGTTAAATCAGCTCCTCTGCTGATGTAAATTGGTCTTACTCTATTGACTTCAGTGGGACTATGCCAATATACACTGGCAGAGAGTCCTCCATCATGTCTAGGCCTATAATTAATTCCAACTATTGCTTTTTCACTCTCATATATTACTTTTTCAGAGCTTAAGGTCAATAGAACGCCCTCTTTTTAATACATTACACACAATAATAAATAAGTCAATGAGATAATAGTACTTCCAGAACACTGAGCAGAGATTATAATAAACTAGTGGATTATGAAAATGTTTGAATCCATCATTTCAGATGCTAGCAAAACAACAAGTTCAAAAGATGACTATATTTTATGCAGTTTAAGTATTCTATGATCATGAATCACCAAGTTTAAATATTACAGCTCGAAATGCTTTTTAGCCTGTGCTCAAGAAATATTCATCATTTTTTAACTGTACTTTTTCATTTCTTATGGAATGGATTAGTCCTTAAAAAAGATTTCTCCGTTCTAATTATGGGTACCCATCTGAAAGCAAATAGCATCAGAAAAGTGCTGGTGATCTGTTAACAACTTCCTCTCAGAAGGCTGTATTTGTTCAAAGATAGATCTCTTTATCTAGTATATACACTCCTTTAAACTGGCAGAGAAAAACTGATTTGGAACAAATTGTAGCTGATAAGGTTTCAAGCAGCATCACCACTAACATTTCCCTGAGAGAGATTATTGTGGTAAGGCTGAGTTTGGGTGTGTGCGATGCTGTACCTTCAGAACCAGAGACTCTGTCTGGTCCACTCCTCTCTCACGCAGGGAAACCTCTGAATTTCAGTGCCAGAAGAAGGTCAGTGGGCTTGCCATACCAGAATTCCCATTAAAAAACAGAAGAACAAATGTGTAGGAGGGTATTTCCAGCTGGGTACCAACAAGCACAAACATTTGCTCCCTTGAAGCTCTACACTGCTGTTTTGGACTTCAGAGCCCCTCAGAAACACTGGGCAGGAGGAACCAGAGACATTAGTCAGACTTTGAATTTGCTTTTTCTCCCCAAAATGCCATTAGTGACCATCATAATTCAAGCAAGTACATCTGTATTTTTGATTTATTTATACTTAACATGATATTGCATTACTTGTCAAGAGGGCAACATAATACTTCATCCTAAATGGATCGGCAAGAAAAATGTTTTTACAATGTCATGAATTGTTGATGGCTTCCTCTGTCAAAGCTGACATCTGGAAGTTTAATACGGCAGTATGTTGCCAACAGCGTTTGCACTCCATGATGACCTTTTTTCAATTTGAAAAGCAGTAGCCCATATTAAGATTAGCTACATCTGGTGCCCAAGGGAAAAAAATCCTAATTTGAAGAAAAAAGCAATGATTTTAAGGTGTCTGTTGTTGCCTGTGCAAAGAGTCTGCTCTATTTTCTTTCTAAATGTGTGCGTGATGTCGTGTTAGTTGGCAGCCGTGGCAACAAGATGGAGGAAGATACTTGGCCAAACACACACTGATGGTGTAAATACATCTTTATGTAACAGCACATACAACACAATACAATATACAATTCTGCACTGCAGTGGGTAGGTAGCATGTTCTCAGTGAATGAACATGTGCAATTTCTCAGGTAAGCAAAATCTAGTAGTTCTTCCTGCCTATGTGAGTAGATACAGCATAAAGAGAATCAATGCAGAAGAAGTAGGGTTTATCAGCTGTTACTGAGGAAAATCAGTTTCTAAAAGCAATATATTGAACAGGCTGACAGCAGCCAGCCAGCCAGCCCTTGGCTGTAGGTATTCACCTGATTAAACACACCTGCCTACAGCAGAGATATCTATACTTGAGTAACTTCTAGTTTCCTTTACAATCAAACAAGATCAAGTCAGTTTGTTTGCTGTGTTCATCTCTCCTCATCTTAGGGAGCAGTAGAAAATTTCTCCACGTGACAGGGAAGAGTTCTTACCCACATTTCTGCAGATGTTCACCGCTATAGAAACCTATATTGGTTTAATACTTGCTGGTCACTATGTTGATTTGTTTGCTCTTGAAGTTGTTGGTCTTGTTTTCAGAAGTCAGAAGAAAATTAACTCTATCCCAGCTGAAGCCAGGACAAGACGTGTTCAAAGCTGCAGAGTTTTCACACAGTTCAGTGTAGAATTGAACTCCCATCTCTCTGAAGCCTAATTCAGAGCTCGTCAACAAGGCTGGCTCACCAGACAGCTCAGGGGAGGGAAGATTCATTTGCTTGCTGAAGGGTTGGATAGTGAACATAGCAGGATGAAATATCCTGGCTGAGCAAATGGATATTCTGGGGTTTTCAATGGCTTCTAAATACTTTTGTGTATCCACTTGAATTTTACTTTTAAGAAAACGAGGCCAAAAAAATCTTCTATCTTTCTGACATTTTTCTCTTCCTCCTAAAGTATGTTTAAAAAAGGAAAAAGATTTCTGACAGCAACTATATATTCATCCTAGTTTGTCTTAAAAGATCACTTCTTTCCTGAACCAGGAGAATTAAATGTATAAGCCCTTTCATAGCAAGATATGCTGAAGATTAAAGAAATAACTATCTTTCATAATTCACATATAGCAGGAGTGAAAAATAATCTGTTATTATCTAGAGCAAAGAAAGTAATTTTTATCCAGACATGAATACTTAATCATTATACCAAGTGATGTTGCCCATGTTAATACAGACAAAATAAATCAGCCTTCAAGTCTACTGCAACCCTTAAAATAAAAGGAAGATAAATCATCTGTTTGCCATCATAAAAAAGATCTTTTACAGAAAGAGCATTCAGTGACTATCCCCCAAAATTGGAAAGGAGGATTTTTTTGATTATGATAGGACAAATTAATTATACAAGTTTTTGTGATTCCTGCTAGTCTGCCAAAGAACCATGATAGAAAGTCATTTTCTTGGGTTTGGGGACATAGACAGGTTTGACTTTATTTTGTGTCTTTTATTTTTTTCAAAACAAAATGTCCTGGAGCAGTGTGACAAAACATTCTTTTCTGAGGTCTCCAAGTCCTGTTCAATGCTATGGTTCATGTGGTGGCTCATCAGCGTCAATCAAAGTAAAGGGCTTCCAGTAGCCTTAAAGTCAAACCCAGATAAGAGATACCTTGTTCTGGCACTCAGTGGTACATGTATAGGTCACCTCCTTCACCAGCAGACAGCCTGGGCCAGGGGATGGATTCAGCAGCCAGGCATGAGATGAATACGAATGTGTTTGTTTGTGGAGTTTTTTACCAAAAGTTTATATTAATATTATTTCACCTTACGGGATGGAGGAGATCAGGAATTCACTGGAAAAAGGATTTCATGGAATTGTTTTGCTTTACTCCTGCTGTGAGTCATGCATTAGGAATATTAATATCTTGGAAATGCTGTTCTTTAAATGCTTGTGTAACCAAAAGAAATCATAACTTGGTACCTGTTGTTCATGAATCCAAGTAGTCAAAAAAAGTTAATATATATTGTTGGTGTATTTGCTCTCAAATTTGAACTTTGGACTGGGGACTTGTAAGCTTCCCAAATATGTCTTCCAGATACAGACTGAGAACTTCCATGGATGCTTTAATCATTTTTATATATAGACTGACCAAATATAATATGTTGTTTTTCCTCTGTGTTCTTTGCCAGGCATAGTCCAATCAGACTGAAGAGTATGACACAAACCATCAGTGAATCTCTAATGCTTCATTTCAATCATGTCTGATACTTATAATTTTCAGGAAACAGATCCAGCTGTACCAGTGGAAGGTTTGTCTCCAGATTGTGGTGGCACACAGACATGCATACACCCAGCAGAAGTGTGTGTGAGGCTTAAATGCATTGCATATTCTCAAAACCTCTTCTAAAAAAAATTATATATATGTATAAAGTTAACTTTAGAAGAAGATTGAGGTCTCCAGACAAGGAATAGAGCTACCACATTTATAGTGAAGGCTGTAGTGTAACTTATACAAAAGTAACAACCTCAGCGTAGAGATTCCTTCGGTTATTTTAGTGTACCTTGATCATGATGAAGAGAGATGAAAATTCATGAGAATGGGAAATATTTAATGCAGGTCCACTAACTATTCTGCTGAGGGCCACAGATAAGATACTGCTAAATTTGTACCTGTCTTTGTAGAACCCATTTTATCTGTGTTCATAAAGTACCTGCAACAGTGGTTCCTTGTAATGAAGTGGTTCCTCTTAATAAACAAGAGTTTATTAAGGATAAGGCAATGCTGGGAAAACAGAGACAACCCAGTGATGAAGGTTTCAGGCTGAACAGGAGGAAATATTTCTCTCGAATACATGTCATGGATGCAAAGTCAATAGATTAATACAACGAGATAATAGTGAAGATGAATTCTACATAATATTCTTACTTGATATAAAATACTTCTAGTCAAAGTGTGAGAGCAAACTGCCAAAATACCAGAAAAATTGTAAAGATTTTAATCAGGGAAACATTGCTACATGGATAAGACCCAATGTGAATACGTGCCTGTGTATGTATATGAAATCAATAGTACCATATTATCTATTTTATGCTTACACTACTTAAAATTAATGCTTCTGCAGTATTTTGATAATGTGCAACAAAATAATGGGTTCACAGAGCACAATGGAGCAGAGTTTTTTAAGGTAATCTGCGAGTTTAAACATATTTATAGTAGCAAAAATCCAAACACAGCCTACAAGCATGCAAAAATAAGAGTGAGGAACTTAAATGCATGAAGGTTATTTTTTCTTGCAGTATCTAAACTAAGCTTCCAATGCCTACATATACTTGGAAAAAAGAGATGTCATTAAAAAAGAGAGAAGAAACATTAAAGAATAATAGGTAGCCAAGGAAGAGTTCATACCACAAATAGCTACATTATTAAACCTCAAAATATTTGCACCTTAAGTATTGTTTCATTACATTCCAAGGTTCATCACCACGAGACCAAGGGGGCAGTCTGAAGGCCTGCTGCTGCTGAGAGAGAAACCTGGTACAATTTAACTTCACAGAGTTTGTTCTTAGTTATTTTTAAGAGATTAGTTGGAAACACTCCTATTACAGTCTTTGGGGAATTTTAGCAGAGAGGAACCAAAGACCTGCTTAAAGGAATTCACTGACTTCAGAAGCGCTCAGCAGATAACAAGGACTCAGGGGTTAGACCTTTGCCCTACAAGAAAAGGAAGAATATTTGGGATCAACTTGCCTGCTTAGCAAAAATGTGCCTGGGACAATTCCTCATCAGGAAAGGAAAGGAGAGTGTGACCTCTGCCCATACACTTATTAATGTTTTGTGTTTCCTTAAATTATCCTTCAACTTTGTTGAAAAATATGTATTTTTATAATATTTATTACAATGTAACATTTATCTATAAATACTGTCCTCACAGTCCTTTCTCACCCTTCAACTCCTACATCTCTGCTTCAGGAATACATTTATTTTTTATCACTGTAAGCATAAGATTTGACTTCTAGATCTAAAGAGAATGTTATTTTCTAGCTCTCAACACAACTGTGAGCACTAAACCTTATTCTGCCGTTGAAAAAAAACCCTGTGCAGTTAACTTTGGCTTGTGTATTTGTAAGAAAGTTGGACATCTATAAGAGAATAGAAAAGCAACTGAAAAAGAAAGTTGTTTCCACTATTTAATTTATAAAAACATTGATTTCTTAATGATGGGGGCTTTTTTGTTTCTCTAATTCTGACTTTTGAATTTACAAAGAAAACACATGGTGATTTTTGGTTGGGTTGGGGGGGGTGTTTATTGAGTTTTTTGTTAGGTTTTGTTGTTGTTGCTGGTTTTTGGGGTTTTTTTCTTGGGGGGGGCGGGGGGGGCGGTGGTGTGATAGCTGCTCTTTTTTTGTTATTGTTCTTCTTCCAGAGACTGTAATTCAAATCACACATTAGAATGGAATAGAATAGAATAGAATAGAATAGAATAGAATAGAATAGAATAGAATAGAATAGAATAGAATAGAATAGAATAGAATAGAATAGAATAGAATATTTCAGTTGGAAGGGACTTACAAGGACAATCTAGTCCAACTGCCT
Source organism: Orthonyx spaldingii (assembly GCA_013397795.1). Lineage (NCBI taxonomy): Eukaryota > Metazoa > Chordata > Aves > Passeriformes > Orthonychidae > Orthonyx > Orthonyx spaldingii. The sequence goes on along the minus strand of VZTJ01002533.1, from coordinate 903,090 downwards.
GACCCCTTCAGGGCATCGTCATTACTAAGCTAAAGCACATTGTTAAGGACATTGCCTAAATGTCTCTTAAACACTGATGGGCTCAAAGCATCGACCATTTCTTCTAGGAAACCTGTTCCAGTTGTTCAGGGGATTTGAAACTGAGTATTCCCATTACTTCATCTTTATCCTTTAACTTTGCTTAGAACTGAAGAAATGATGAAAAGCTACAACAGTAAAAAGGAACCTGTGACACAAAACCATCTTTGAAGATCCCGTGAGAGGCATGTATCACTTGTATATCACAACAAAACACTCAGTAGGTTCTTCCAGGTACAGAGTGCCATTCTGATGTCACAAGATTAAAGAAAACACCCAAGAATACCCCAAAAATAAGAAGCAGCCTCTTCATATGATCTCCTCAGATATTTGTTCAATAGCAAAGGCTTTCAGTGGATTAAACAGAAGAAAAAGGAGGTTTGTTTCCTTGATTGGGTAAAGCAAGAGATGGAAAGGGAAGAGGCAGAGCCCTCTGAGGAAAGCTGTTATGCCATGAGACTTCTTGTTGTTGACCCAGGCTGGAAGAACCCCTGCTGCAGCCTTATACACCAGTTACTAGAGTCTTACATACCAGAGTAACCTCAAATGCCCCAAACCCTACGGGCATTGCCAAGTGTAAGTTAAGGAAGACTGCGGAATGTGGGGGGTTGTTTTTGGTTTTATACCCAAGTTTAGGAAAGTTCCTGTAGAATCCCGAAATACAGGAGGCAATAAGGTGGAATAAAATCATTCTTTCCAAATTTTTTCCTCTTCCAGCTCAAGAGAGAAATAAAACTACCGAGCATCTGCCATCAGAGAGAACTCTTCCATTAAATATCCCTGGCAAGCTCACTGTTCTGGTGGTTATGTCTCTAGGAATATATCCAGAAGAAAAATGGTCTTGTGCATGCATCCTGTGAAACCAAATGTCACAGGGAAACCTTGGATCAGTACATTTTTTCAGGTAATACTGAACTCAATCTTACAAGGTAAGGAAATCTGACTGTCTGCAAGGCTGCTAGGGCTGCTGTTCTTTCCAGGGATCATGTTGACATCCCTCCCGCAGTTTGCTTAGAAAGCAGACGAAATCTTTGTCACAAACCACAACACCTGCCATAGCTCCTTATCCAAAAATAAAATCTGATCCCTGTAGCTCATCTTTTTCTTCTCTCTTTTGTTTTATACATTAGGGGATGGCACCAGTAATTCAGACTATTTGACTGTTTCACTGGAGTTTGCTGAAAATCTGGCTTCTCATACCTTTTCTAAAAGGAAATAACACTCAGAGATTTTGGTGAAACAGACTGGTCTCAGACACACAGCACTTCAACTTGCATAGTGGCAGGAAGAAGAATGGAGAGGATAAATGGGCAAGAACGACTTTTGTGAATAATAAAGAGTGAGATGGATAACTGATCTCATACAGATCCAGAGGAAAAAATCATGTTAGCTACATGAGAGAAAAAAAAAAAAGTGAGAACAAAATAACTGTTATTTTTTTCAAAATGGTAAATTCCTTTGTCTTTACTGTACATTTCTCCTCTCTGCACGCTGGTGTAATAGAAAGCAGGAATCTAAAATTAATAGAGCAAGAAGGTATTTTCATATCTATCCACCATGACAAATTAACAGACTTACAAACAACTAAAAAAAAAAAAAAGAGAAAAGCTTAACTATAGAAGGTCTTCTCCATCTGTACAGTACAGACATCAGATTCTGATTAACTGTGATACAGAACTAATCTTTTCAATTAATGCAAATGAGCTGCACTTTTATGTAGACTGTTACCAGAGGGCATTCAATGATATTTTTATTCACTACATTTGACCTTAAAAATGTTTTGTAGTCATCAAGGATACAATTTTTCACACAGTGGGGATGTAGGAACAGCTAATTAAGTGGTGTTTAATGACATTTGTTCCTTAAAGGAGGGCTGATTAAATGTAGCATGTAATTTTTTACCAAATCAAGCAATTCAGCCAATTTCCACATGTGTTTAATAAGCTAGGCCTTAATAATTGCACATCTTGCATAGATGCACCAGTCACAAAAGTTTGTGAGCTGCTAAATGTAATGTTAGTTGTTTGCAAGCCTTAGTTGGTTAGGATGCAGAATTCTGATTTCTTATTCTAGCTGTATTAGTTTTTGAGAATAAAGGAAATTTTATCAGTTCTGTCAAGTGAAATACATTCTGGATTCACTTGTGAGCAGTTACTGCAAAGAAACTGAGAAAGAATTTCTCAAATGCAGAGTTCTTTGAGATCTTACTTTGGCAATTTTAAACCACCCATTGGAAGCAAAAACACAGCTTGTGTTGGCTTTGAGCTCTAACCAGCATGGCACCCTAGTTTTGAAAACCAAGCATGTCAGCACAGTATATATGGTCTGAGAGAAGCCAAAGAAGGTACCTGGGTGAGTGAGCAGGTGAGTGAGCTCATACACTAGGAAAGCTGGAAGAGATGGAAGAGGTAGCTTTTATCCCACTGAAAGTCAAGCACACTGTTGTCACCATATTTGGGAGAGTTGAATAATTGCATTTCACCAGGAACTGCTGACCTCACTTGTTTGCTGTACTACACATACCAGGATGTGTATTGTTCCCATGCCTTATGGCTGGGTGCTTCTTAGGAGCTCAGTGCTGCCACCACAGCCCTGCTCTCAGATATCCCACCTGGTTCTCCAGAGGGACACAGGTATCCTGCAGGTTTCCTATCCCATCTGCTATGAAGGCATCATGCATGGGTTAGGATTCCCAAACAGCTCCAACTCTTCTATTTGGGCAGCAGAGTTGAACCCTACAAGGCCAATGCAAGGTGACTTGAGCCCTCTAGCACAGGTGCAGCCCCGCCTTGAGTGCTCTGTGTAGTTTTGGGCACTTCAACATGAGAAGGACATGAAACTGTAAGGGTGTGTCCAGAGCACGGCAACCAATGTGGTGAAAGGCCTCAAGGGGAAGAATTCTCAGGAGTGGCTGAGGCTGCTTGGTTTGGTTTGGTTTGGGGAAAAAGGGAAGGGAAGGGAAGGGAAGGGAAGGGAAGGGAAAAGGAAA
>VZTJ01002533.1:848941-899400 GCA_013397795.1 Orthonyx spaldingii | reverse complement strand
GAAGGGAAGGGAAGGGAAGGGAAGGGAAGGGAAGGGAAGGGAAGGGAAGGGAAGAGGAGGTACTCAATAACCCTTGTGGATCCCTTCCAACTCAAGATACAATTGTATAATTCTGTGATCTTCCCCTCTATGCCATGGGGACTAAAGTTCAATTGATGTAGGTGAAATAACTAAATACAACATTTTACTGGCTGAAAACCTTATCCAATGTCAAAAAATACTTCACTGATTCTCAAAAGTTACAAATATACAAATATCCCTTTGTACAGAAGCAATACAAAAATTTCCTCTCCAACAAAATAGGATTCAAAGGGATATGACTCAATTGTACGGCAATGAGTTTCCAATTTTTCAAATGAAAAGTATCTGCAATCCTCCTACACCATGCTAGTTACAGGTCAGAGATAATGATACATAAGTAAAATACTTAGCATGTTCGTAATCAAAATGTTACTGCTTTACAAAAACGTTAATTTTACTGTTATAATTACAAGCATTCTAATTACACTCTAACAGCCATCAGGGGTCATCTCCCAGCTTCATCCACCATCCGGCAGTGGCACTTCTGCCAACTGCAGGAACGTATACACATGTGTGTTTGGAAAAATAAAGATAGTTTTCAGCTACTTTCAATACTCTTCCTAAATTGTTATGAGCCTCCAATGGTGTGAGGAACTCCAGTGAGTGGCACAGATTCAGCAGAATCATGACAGGAACCTGGCTGTATGACATGCACAGCCTTAGCTCTCATTTAACTCTCTTGTAGTGATGATAAATGCACATTAAGCATTATAAGCTTGTAAAAATAAACTGCTAAGGTCAAAACAGTATTTATCGAAGATTTATTTACATGATGACCATTTTGAGATGTTAAAGCATCCCTGGCCTTCCCTAATCCTTGGGAAGGACGGTGTGTGCTAGTGCTCCATGTGTTTGGTGAGGGCCAACAGCCATGATAAAATAAAATTCCTACTTGTCTGTAGCAGTTCTGGTGCTGGATTATCAGACCCTGAAGCCTTGTAATATTTTAAGATATGCACTACAGTCCAAATATGCATTGTGAAACCACAAAGAAGTATTTCTTATTAGAAGTCTCAGTCTTTATTAAAAAAAATAAAAATACTTAAAGCAAAAAATTAAGGAGCATGTTTTAAGATCTCTGTAATGAGAAATATCAAACAACAATCATTAATTCCAAGTAATATTTGCCTTTCAAATCTTTTCAGGACAATGAAACTCACCTTGCACCACAGATTCTCAGTAGCCAATTAAAGATGATGTAAATTGACTCCACTCTCAGTATTTTCTGACTTAGCTGCTTAAAGTCAATCCCAGAGGTGTTCTCTTTTTTTACTTTTCTTATTCAGTATTTCAAATTTAAATCAATCCAGCACTAACTTTCTTCCTTCTTCCTCCTGAGAGATTCAGATTTTCAGCCTCGTTTTTTTCCTGTGAGCACCTTCTCACCAGTCTTTTTTTGAAATGTCAAGGGCAGAGTACCCAGTATCTGTAAAAATTGTCAGTGACTTGAAATAATTTGTGCTTCATCATCGTGACATCCCACCCTTAAGGGGAAGGGAGCACCCAAGATTCGCAGATGCTTGTGGTCAAAAAGAACAACAAAAATCAGAGGGTTTACAAAAACTCATAAAACTTTATTAGTAATTTATGCACTTGGCATGGAAATTGGTAAAAGTTATATAAGCACACAGCAGTAAGTTTTAGGAAAAGGAAAAAAGGAAAAGGAAGTGGAGGTGGCGGGAAGGAAGGAAGGAAGGAAGGAAGGAAGGAAGGAAGGAAGGAAGGAAGGAAGGAAGGAAGGAGCATGTTTGTCCTGGGAAAGTGCTGCCCTACCTCTGTATGGCCTGTTTTTCAGCCACTTCTTATTCTTTCCCACAGTGTATTACCAACAGTCCTTGGTAATTACCAATAATTCTTGTCTGTTATTAGTAACAATCCTTGGCTGGCTCCACAGCCATTCAATTACTGGTGTTTGAGCCATACCCATCACATTAAACCCTTGTCTTCTGAGATTCTCCAACCATTATAACCCAGTCTTCAGTTTCCTATGCACTGACAGCCTTTCACAGTTTGAAAAAAAGAAATAATGTGGTGATTCCAGTTTAATAAAAGGCTTGGTAGAATTAGACTCCTTTTGGCTGTTGACCTGGCTGACACTAAAGGGTAAGGTGCCAACTCATCAGCAGAAGTGGCCAGTCAATACCAGACTCAGCATTTCTGAGAACTCGAGTCAATGACCACTGACTGCCAACAGCTGATCACAAGGACCTGCTCAACAGACATGCTGAGCCTGGGTTTTCACAAGTCTGCCTTATGAGTGACAAAAGAACAAATCAGAAATGTCCATACTCTTGGTAGTTGCAAATTCCAACTACTTCAGCTCATTTCTCATTTTATTTGTGGTAACAAATTCAGCCATCACACTTCCATCCTTGCTGAAAGTTGTCTTTGTATTAGAGATAATGTTTTAGGGAATGGTGAAGGCATTTTGGCCACCAAACACTCCTGTAGTTCCTATGATGTTTCTTTTCCTCTTTCACACTCTCAATTTTGAAAAAGAAAACTTTTGAAAAGGTTTTGGATTTGGGGGTTCTTGTGGGGTTTTTTTGTTTATTTGTTTGGGGGTTTTGTTGTTGTTGTAGTTGTTTCATTTGTTGTGGGTTTTTTGATGCAAACTTCCTTATGATTTCATCCCCTCACAACTTTGCAAACTAATATATTTTTGTCTTTCTGCATCTCAGCTGGATGCACAGTATAGCAGTAAAATAGAGCATTTTCCTCTGGCTGACTGTGGGGATTTATTTCTTGTATCCACTAAGCATCTACATAATTATATTCTTCAAAAGTCTATCAGAGAAAAGGAGAAAGAGGGAGCAAAAGGGGAGGAAAGCTATAATTATAACCAGAGAAGGCAGAGATAGGAGAGAGACCTTGATGATCACCTAGTCTATTTCCCCTTAAAGGAAGTTTTACTCTTCACAATATGTTTCCCACAAGATCTGTCCAGTTTCATCTACAAAGTATTTTAAGCAATATCTTTTCTATCACATTTCTTCTAAGGTTATTCCACAATAGATTTCACGGCTGGGAACTAGGCCTTAATATACAGATTAAATGTACTCAGAATCATAGAATCATTTAGATTGGAAAACATTTCTAAGATAATTGAGTCCAGCTGTTAACCCAGCTCCAGCATGTTCACCACTAAACCATATCCCCAAGTTTCACATCCACGGTCTTTTTAATGCATTTATATAAACTTTTCTCATGAACTCTTCATATGAAGTTATAAGGTACTGATAATAGCTGAGTTCTTCATGAGGTGTGGTGAAATTCCCTGTATTACTACTTTGCTTCTTATTTACTGCTTGTGAGTTTACTAATTAAGGGGGGTAGGTTTTAAGCAGGTTTTTTTTTCCATTTGTTGCCTTTGTTTGCTTTACTCTATCAATGTAATCAACATAGCTAAATCAAAATGTCATTCCAATTTCATTTGGCACATTTCTTTAAGATTTGTGTCATTTTGACCTGCAATTAAGGTGTGGGTTTAGCATTCTTTAAACCTTATTAATTGCCTCACACCAAGTAACCCGTATGAGATTCAGTTTCATATCACAGTGCAATTGGTAAAATAAATGGAAGATACTTCTATTTTGTTCTGTTTATGCTGTGAGGTCTTCAGGGAAGATTTGAGAAATAGTCAAGAAAAACCCACATGGTGGCAAATTATCAAAAGATTAAAATAATCACAATCATGCTATGATTAATTCTGACACACTATTTTCTTTGGCAAGACATGCATATTGCTTCTGGTGGGAGACTTACTAGTTAATTGAATTCAGACACAAAGAAAATGTTTCCTGATACTCTATCTTTGCTTTGAGTTTCTTGCAGTTGCTTGTGACAGCTATTGTCTTACAATACCACAAACACGATCAAAACATTGTGGTAAATCATCAGAAAGTTCTAAGTACACATGGTTGTGCAAATCATATTTCTAAGCAACTGATTTATGTCTTTGTGTAGTGGTCCCCATATTCAGTGGTCCCCAAGCAACATTAGCACCTGCTTGTGGTATTTGAAGCGTGAGATCCCAAGTTATCATTGTTCGGTCTCAGATCAGAAAGAACTATTTCCAGTATAAAAATAAACAACTTTATGTGTGAAAGCCCAGAGATCATTTTTTAAGGCAGAATATGTTCTCTAGCCAGATAAAGTACTTAACAGTTTTGCTCCACTTGTACATAATGATTTTGTGAAAAAAACATGAAGTCCTGAGATTAATTAGGTTTGAGACTTTTTTAAATAAAAATAACTTAATTGATTCAACAGAAAGTTGCAAATTTAGTAGTACATTAGCTTTGAAATAATGAAAAATACTTGACTACAAATAGGCTAAATTTTAATAAAAGCAAAGGACAAATAAATTGATTTGTTTTATGATATAGATTTCAGTCCATTGCAAATTAGTTCAAATTTTCACCAAAAAAAAGTTGACTTGTGTAGTTTTGAATAAATTGATTTTTTTTCTTTTGTATTCCACTTAAATCAACAGACCACAAATTCCGTTCGTTTTGTTGCCTAGTTTCAATGTCGATGCTGGAGCTAGTAAAACTCTGCAAGGCCAAATATCACCAATCTTTCTTTTTCATCCATTCGTGAGGAAAATACATTAAGTGGCAGCAGTAATGACCTCATCTCACCTTAACAGTAGGTGTTCAGTGTGAGTTTTTCTTATACACTCTACACACAATGCATTTCTCCTTCAGTCAGTGTAGGGAGTAGAACTCATGTGATGAAATAGTTGTGTACATTTGAGCTAGATAATGAACATGTTAGTTAACATGTGCAGTAAAGCACAGGATGCAAAAGCCTGCATTAACAAAGATTTCTGAATCCATTCTGTGACTGCAGCTCAGGTTTCTTCCACCCAGAAGGAATGAAGTTCACATTATTCCTTTCAAATACACCAGTTCTCAGATTCACTCCTGGCATTTTCTGTGAAACTTACCTAGCAAAGGGTACCTCTTTTCCATAACAGAAAATTTTTATAAACTAGAGTATTTCCCTTTCTGCTTTCCTTTTCCTTAAACAACAGACTTTTTCACTGATAAGAAAATTCCCCCATAAGCACGGAGAAGTGTGACATCCCTGGGACCAGCTGAGCTTTGGAATTGCCTGGGCAGCTTTCTTTTTCAACAGGTGACCAAGCAGGACAACTTGGCTTCATGGTGCTGTTTCAGCACTAACTTCATTGGCAGTAGCTGCAAACATTCTCAGGATAGGAAACAGGTGTTTCAACATGCTTCACTGGGCAGAATGAAGAACAATTCCCTCCCTGGTGTCAGTGTACGTGATATATTCAATGATTGCTGCTTTCTGATCAAGAATACGTGCACTCCTGTAGTAGAGAGCAATCCATCTGGTTTTGTAATCAGGAATGAGTTGCTGAAATAGAAAGTCATTACTTTAACAGGGAGGAGGGGAGTAGTGTCTGGCAAATGGCTGAGCATGTTTTGCTTAACTTTAAAACCAGCTGAGCACTGGAAATATGGCTAGAATATATAAGAGTTGGTTGTGGTTTTTTTCATATAGGGGAAGCATATGTAAGTGGGAAGAAAAAAAAAGTTGAAAGAAGAAAAGAGAAGTCTAATTAAATAAAATAAAAAAAAAAACCAACCTTATAAGAATCAAATTCTTACCTAGAGTCTGTTCCAGAGGGAATGCAGTTGTGCTGACTAATGTCAGCTGAGGGTTTAATTATGCAGATAGAATCACAGTACAGTTTGGGTTGGAAGGAAATACTAAAGGTCATCTAGTCAAGCCCCACTACAATGAGAAAGGACATCTGCAGCTAGGTCAGGTTTTCAGAGTCCTGTCTAGCTTGACCTTGAGTGTTCCCAGGGATGGGGCCCTTCTGTGGGCAATCTGTGCCAGTGTCTCACCATGGTCATTGCAAAAAATGTCTCCCTTATATCTAGTCTGAATCTACCCTCTATTAGTTTAAAACTGTTACCCCCTTCCCAATCCCAGCAGGCCCTAAAAAGAAGGCTGTCCTCATCTTTTTTACAACCCCTTTTCAAGTACCAAAAGACTGCAATGAGTTCTACCTGGAGCCTTTTCTTCTCCAGGCTGAACAACTCCAACTCACTCTGTCTTCACAACAGAGGTGCTCCAGCCTTCTGATAATTTTTGTGGGCCTGGTCTGGACTCACTCCAACAGGTCCATGTCCTTCCTGTGCTGAGCACCCCAGCGCTGGATGCAGTGCTCCAGCTGGGGTCTCATGGGAGAGCAGCAGAGAGGAAGAATCACCTCTCTCACCCTGCTGGCCAAGCCAGCTTTGATGCAGCCCAGGATACAATTGGCTTTTTGGGCTGCAAGTGCATATTGCCAGCTCATGTGAAATCTTTCATCCCCTGGTACCCTCAAGTCCTTCTCAGCAGGGCTGCTCTCAATTCCTTCATTCCCCAGCTGGTATTTGACACCAGTTGTTCCCCGACCCAGGCACAGGACTTTACTCTTGTCCTTGTTGAGACTCATGAGAGGTTCACATGGACACACTTCCCAATCTTGTGCAGGTCCTTTCCTTCCAGCATGACACAGCTTGGTGTCATCAGCAAACTTGCTGAGGGTGAGCTCAGTCCCACTGCCCATGTCTTTGACTAAGCTGTTAAACAGAACTGGATATAAACCCCATATTTAGAGTCCTGGTGTAAATTTAGCAGTCACATTAAAAAGTCTGCATTACCCTTACTTTACTGGAAATACTCAATTTCCTTTTTGAAATATAGAAAAATATTTAAGCTACTGTCTTACAACAGCTCTTGGCAAGCACTGCCTTCCCTAAGGGTGATCACAGTGCACAATGCAACACCTGCATTACCTAGAAAAACTCAAAATTGGCTTTTGATGAAGAGAAGGGGAGAATGATTTTGTGATGAATGGCATTTAGCACAATGCCATGGTGGTGGCCATGGGAAAGCAACTCAGGAATCAGAACTCATACTTGCACTTAAGAAACACAGAAATAACCTCCCAGGATAGTTACTTTTATTTACTAGAAGCAGGTGTAACTTAAATGGCATTATGTTCTTTCTTCTAATAAATGGGCAAAAGTGTTCTTTTACTTATTTTTGCTCAAGACGTAAACTAAAAATCAGCACCCCACCATTGTGAATTCAACCCAGTGGTAGCATATCATAAATCACTGTGATTCTTTTGTGCTCTATATCTTTATGCCTCTATGAAATGTACTGTTTTGTAACAGTAAATTTGGCATCTTAGACCTAAAAATTCTTTGTGCCTTCTGTTTTTCCATTATTTTCTTTCATACAGATAGATAAAGAGGCAATCATAGAGGAACTATGGAGTGCACCCTGCAGAAGGAGGAAAAACACAAAGTGAAGTAACAATCAGTTACAGCAAACTCTCTTTAATATGTTTTATTCACTGAAGAAGATGTTATTAAGAAAATGTGAATATTTTGAGAGAAGTTATTTAAAAGGACACAGAGCAGTTTCATGGGTTTTTTTCTAGTTCAAAAGACCACAATGAATGCTTGAAGGATATAATCTTAAACTTACAACCTGGATCCAAGTTGAAAATGCATAAAATTCAGTGCATGAATTCAAGAAAGTTAAAAAAATGAACAAGGGAGATAACATCAAATTTCTTAGCTTAATAGTCTCTTCTTTCATGTAGAAAAAAAAACAGAATAAATACTATATTTATTTAGTACAGAAACATGACTGTTAGGAATTCAAATGTATTTATCAGTATATCCTTAATCTGAGTGCATTTGGGAATTGTGAGCTCTTACAGATTCAAGGATGATTGGGAAATTGTCAGACCAGTTTTCCTGGTATTTTAGTACTACCTCTCAGAAAAAGAAAACTGACTGATGGTGAGTAATTTTACATTAGGAGAAGACTAGATGAGTTATCCCATTGAGGGGTTGTCAGTTTGACATATCCTCAACAACAGTAAAAAATTCTCCAAACCTTATAAAGTATGTTGCATAGGCCACCCTTATTCCTGTGATTATTAAGATTATTTAGACAGGGAAAACTCAACAGCCTACCCTCTACAATTAAGTCCCAAACCAAATAAATTTAAGGTCACATACAAAGACCCAACACCTTAAAGTTAGAGGGGAAACTTCCATCACTAAATCAAAATTCCCACATTAGAGAATTGCTTGGAAATTTGAAGATTTTAATACGACATTCAAAAGGCCTGATGCTACGAGTTTGTGATCACTCAAAGTGCTCCTTTGGCAAATCCATGGTTAATTCACAACTCAGATACAGTGAGCAGTTTCTGTTCCCTCAGTAAAAAGGTGTATTGGAAGGGGAAAAGAATCAGGGAAGGCAGCAAGTATGATCAGAGGCATGGAAGAGCTCTTGCTACTGAGAAGCAATAGCAAAACTTCTTATGAGAGATCATTTAAAGGAGATGTGACAGGTCTGCAGAGTCATAAGGGGCATGAAGCAAATGGACAGGGCGCCACTTTTACTCTGTCTTCAGTGTAAGATCTAAAGGCAATCAAATGAAGTAAGAACCCAGTTCAAAATGAAAAAGAGGAGGATTTAGTTCTTTACACAACAGATTGTAAATCTGTGTAACCCCTTGAGAAGGGATCTCAGTGGATGCAAGACAGTTTCACTGGTTTAAAGGACGGTTGGAAAAACAAGGGAAGTGTCAATTAGTGATTATTATACAGGCTTAAATGGAGGCACCCCAATTGCTCTGCTCATATTTGCTTCTATGCTTCCACTTTCAGCTGTGGTTGAAAATAAAATGGAGGACTAAATGAGCAGTTTCCTGAACAGCACAGCCACTTCTTATGTCGGTTTAGAGACAGCAAGTCTATTTTTTAAAACTTTAACCATTATTATTACTATTATTAGTATTTATTTATTTAATTAATTAATTATTTTTTAAAACCTTAATTATTCTATGCCATTCTCAGAATAAAACAATTAGCTCCTCCTTGTTTTAAAAAATCTTCCAGAAATGTCTAAAGTTTACTTTTTGCTTCCATCTCTCAGCCAAGGAAACTGCCTTTACAAGAAGAGAAATGTTTCATTTTATTGTCCAGGATTTTATTGTAGAATTAGTTTGGTGAGTAGAATCCATTTTGTTGCACAGATAATAGGAAAAGGCTTCAGATGAAAAATTTTATCAGAGTTGCAGAGAACAGAGATACCCATGATGTCATTTGTGGCTATACAATTTCTTTCCCATCAGCTTGTCAGCCCATATTAATGTTTGCTTTTGTCAGTATGGAACTTGTTAAATATGGCAGGAAACTTGGGAGAGTAATATGTGCTGCAATTTATTCTCATCCCACTGCACTCTGCAGTCAGAGTGACTTTATCCTTACACATCAGATTTTGTTAGGGAAGAAAGATGTTGGGATTTTGTTTTTCTCTATTAAGTGAATGCAGAAGAATCTAATAAGACTTGCATTGTTCCTTGCAAAATAATAAAAGCATAAATGAGATGTGTCAGACAGATCCTGCTGTATATTCATGCAGACATCTATAGCTATTCTGGTGCATTGCTAAAGAAAACAACCCTGCATTGTTTACAGTATTTTTTTATTGATGTAAATGAGCAATTGAAACTAAATTACTGAGACGTGCTTTCTTCCTATTGCAGTTTGACTCACCCATATGTTCCAAAAAGGAGGTCTCTTCTACTCAGGCAAAAAGTCTCACAGAGGAATAATTGATGAGATATGAATCACTCAATTTCTCTGAAAGGAAGGGGATTGGTTTTATAGTCTTGCATCTTTTGGTCCTTCCTCACCTTTAATGACATTCACATGGTGCCAGCTGGAATAAGTGTCACGAGATATAGGAACAGTTTGAAACAATCAAAGCTTCTTTTTTAGAAGAATACAGAATCTTAGAAGGAGAAAGTCTATAAACATATGGTGTTTAGACAGGTGCTCTGTAAAATACAGCTTTCCTCAGGTGAAGCTGCTGTCAATGCTTTTAATCAAAAGACTACAAAAAAGCATATTGTTTGTCCTTTTTCTTTCCCCTTTCTCTCCCTTGTGTTGTGGGGTTTTTTTCCTTCTTTTATGAAAAATAAAAGTCAATCCACGTTTTGTGTTTCTATGTGTGGAATTTTTTCACAAAAATAAAGGAAGAAAGTGGGTGGAAAGGATAAATTATTCTAAAAACCATCTAAGAAGTGTAAGAAAATTATGAGGGCACGGAAGATACAACTCCTGACCGACCAAGGATGGGAATACAAATGACTTGATCTTTCACTCACTGACAACCCTCCAGAGCTCTCATCAGCTTCTTTTGAGGTGGCTGAGGAGAAGCATGGACTTGCTGGGTGCAAGATCAGTTGAATATTAAAGGAATATAGGTCTTGCCTTTGGTTTGCACTTAAAAGAAGGTGTATGATGTGTGTGTGTGGCTGTCTGCATGTACAGATAAACACACGGGTCTGCCTCGCTACAGAGATTTCATTGTCATGACTGGAGCATCAGCCATTCTCCTCTTCATTTACTACTAAATTACTACTGAATTCTAACAAATTTATGCCCCAGAAATCCTGCAGTGTGCCTTCCTAGTCTCTTAGTTGAGTCTAAGATTTCAAGTGTCCCTACAGTTTCACTGTACAGATGCAATTCATGGAATGCAGGTTCTAAGGAAAAAGTCCCTAAGAAACAGACAAAAAGTGGGAGTGCAATTCTCCTGCAGACTGATTCAGCTGAACTTGGCTTTCTGTCTGCAATGCCCACATTTGTGCTACATGTCCAAGCTCCCACTAGGCATCAAGGCAATCTAGGTTTGCACATGCATATATGGTACTATCTAAATCCCTGTAGATCATTCAAGTCATCTCCATGCAGATGCCAACTGGGACAAATTGTGTGCCAGAGACCCCAGACCATTAAGCAGACATATCTGGAGATGGGGGAAGGATGGTCTAAAGCTTTTGAAATATTCCTGGGTGCATACCTGGGCTACTGAGTCAAGGCTGTACTCAATACAGCCCTGACTGCAACTCCACTCACCCAAAAGAAGTTCTACTCCTGGTCATCTGAAAGATGGGCTCCCTTTAGGTCTCTGCTGAGTGCAATGGGAGCAGGCAGCCCTAGGCCGACTGTGCAGAACTGGATACAACAGTGCCAAATTCAGTTGTCTTGTTCTGAAGATAGATCCAACTCTAGAGGCACAATTTAGCTGCAGAGGTGTAGGTGTCTACTGCTGTGTGAAATATCCTTGCTCAGCATCCTCTGCCTTTGGGTATTGATCTTCTGTAGGTCCATGTCTCCTGTGTCCAAGCCTGGTACCTGTGTGGGAAGAGGCCAGGACCTGTCCTGTGATGGACACAGCATCTTCATCCAGCTCCTACAACCCCACTTCAGGCCACAGTTCAGTCCAAAACTATTTTTTCCCTCCAGTCTGGATCTGATTGATATCTGGAAGCATCCCGCTCTATTAAAACGTCCAATTTCAACATTCTAGGTCCTCAGAGACTTAAAATCCCAATTGCACCTGCAGGTGTCTCAATCTCACCATTTTCCTCTTAAATATGCATTTTCAAAGCTATCTTCAAAAGAAATCTACTAATCTATAATTTTCTATAATAGTTTGAGTGCTAACACCAAGCACAAGATGCATGAGAAGCTGCCAATTTATTTTGAAAAAAGGATGGGGAAATAGAGTGTCCTGTAGCAAGATGACATCCTGATGTTAAAAACAGTCAGTCAATCTTTTTAGACTGCTGCCTCTCCAGATAAGATCTGCTTTATTTTTGTTGTATAATAGCTAAATGATTATGGTTTCATTTCCAGCTGGATCTTTAGCCACTGGTGCTATGCAAGTAATAAACAACTTCTTTCTCTCCGTTCTTCTTTTTTTTTCCTTTTCTCTTTTTTTCTCTTTTTTTCCTCTTTTTTTTTTTCTTTTTTTTTTTGCTTTTAACCTTTTTCATCTTTTTCATGGTAGCTGGATTTCCATCGACTATCCGAAATAATTAATATACAGAAGTTCCATGTTGTTAATCAGCTGTTTCTGAACGTGTATCTTCCTCTATTTCTTTTCCTTAATTGAGAATTTACCCTCTGACAGAGCTTTCCACGTTTCCTCTGAATCTGATTTGTCTTTCAGAAGCAGAGAGAAGAAAATCTCATCTGATTTTAGACTGGGTGTTTTGAGGAAGTGGAAGGGGGAGCAGGGAGCAGCTGATGCGGGTGTGCACAGCAGCGCTGGGAGGTTACCAAGCAACGAGACTGCGATGTGTCACAGGGGCAGGGGAGATGGGGAAGATGAACAAAAGTGTGGACAAAGGATTCATGAAGATGAAGGGAGGCGTCGCGATTGCCTGACCTCTTCCTTATTTCCAATCTTGGGTTGCAATGGCGCCCGTAAATCCAGGCTGTGTGGAACATCCCAATTTGTTTACAAGGACCCTTGGAGGCAGCAGGGATGGAGAAACCTGGAGAGAGATCTGGTCATCGAAGGATTTTCCTGTCAAGAGTCCGCTGTGTAAGCAAAAAGACACAAATTGTGCATGTGAACACTAAAAGTGCATGTTTGTCACTGGGAGACAGAGAGTCACAAATAAATCCTGTTGCACTATACACAGAATAAAATTTTTTAGTCAGAACCTGATTTGGCTTCAAAGGATTCCCAGTCTATAGAATGGTTTAAATTTGGAAATCAGATTTTCTTTGGTTTATAAATTTCTTAAAAATTTCTCTTGCACCAATTTCCCACACTTTTGACTCCATCCAAACAATTTTAATTAAATAGGTCTTCTCGAAATGAGACAACAATGAAAAGCTGGGATGTAGACCTCTTTGCTTCCATTTTTGGAAAGGAATTCATGTCCATTAGACCTATAAGCATCTTCTATTTCCTTGTTAGGTTTCCAAGCTTGATGAACTGGGATACAGTAAACGTTTAAGGAACCATATTTGCCTTTTGGATAGCAATATGGCAAGATAAAGTGTCAACAGCTGCCTTCAGCTCCTCCTGTTCTCTTTGAGACAACTTAAACAAACCATTGATAAATGCAGGAACCTCATCTTATGTTTCCCTGAAAGGAAAGGTTTCCTCAAAAGCACCCTAAATATGCAAGATATAGGGAACAAGTGTAGTTCATTATTAAATCAGTTTAAATTCATGGGGCTGTCTTCACTTGTGGACATAAATTGTCAGAATTTATACTGCTTCTTCTAAAGTTAACAAAAAAGATCTGCATAAGTGTTTTGTATTGCCCAATATTGTCCTACAATGTTTATTTTGAAAATTTTAACATGTATGTAATGATGTATGCAAAATATTATGAAAGACCTTGAAGCACTTTTTTTTCCTAGTGTGCTTTTTTTTCAGCTCTTACCAGTATTTTTCCTCAACACTGTGGGAAATTGAGAACTGATTTTTGAGCCTTTGACTACAATGACCCAACAATTCATGTGAACAAGTCAATTTTTTTTTAGGTCATTACGACAGAGTGAAGTTTTTAGAGCCTGGGGTTCAGGGAAATGTAGCAATTGCTTTCTCCTTGGAAAAATAAAGAGGAAAAATGACAGTGACCATTTCAAGTTACTGTGTTCCTAAGTAGTCCTGTCTTAGTGGAATATAAAAGTTTGAGCAAAGAAGCAACTCTAAATGTTGCTAAGTCAGTGCCTGAAACACCCCTGACATACAAGAACTCTCTTCCTTGTTATTCAGCTACCATTTCAAAGCGTTTCCCCAAGGTTAGCTTGAGGGTGAGCTGCACCAGCAGGAGACTCCATCATGTGGTCTCAGCATTTTTCCGCTACATCTTAGTGGCAATTCATGTCACACATTATTCATTATGGAGCTCAGGGACTCCCAGACCTGCCAATTGAGAGGTGTGTCACCTGCACTTACAAGCTACAGAAACATGGCCTGATCTCTTAGCCTTTATAAATTCAATTTCTGGGCAGCCTTTAGAGCCAACAAGTTGCCACGTGAACAGCCTCTGTTAAGATTTCACAAAATCTTCTACAGGAGACAGCACAGACTTGTATTATAATCTTTTTACATATCTTCCTTAGTAGCTGGTAGAAACTTTACTGAAGTTAAAAATCAACCAAATAAAATACAATTTTTAAAGCGGAAATTATCCACTCAGGGTGGTTTGTTTTGTTTGTTTTTTGTTTTTTGCCCTGTTTGCCATTCAAATTGTGAGATGCCGTGTTTGGGGCTATGATACCCACTCATTTATCAGAATGGATGTATACACTATGCACACATCAGAGCCATGCATATGGCCATCAGGATAATCAGAGGAGAAAGAAAAGGTACAGCTTGTATCTGCCACTGAAACAACCTCCCACAGCCCTAATTGAAAAAAAATAAAAAGAAATAAAAGTAAATCTACAACTCAGTTATCTCTGAGTAAGACATAGGCTGGTATTTGTTCTCAAACAAGATGATCATTAAGGAAATTTATGTTACTTAAGAAAGCATATATACTTCTGATCTGAAATAACAGGAAAACAAACTGATTAAGTAAAACCTGTGGGAGTGAAAGAGAATATTGTAAACTGAGAGACCAGACTGGGCACAGACAGGCAACTATCTGGAGGAAATGTGGATACACCAGATATTCTCCTTGGAGCTGCCTTCAGAAGAGTACTTCTAGCAGAGCAGAGGTCAAAAAAAGCACTTCTTATAGTTTCTAGAATGTGAATGCAAATTTGAATGCTGTAAGTTATTCAAATTGAATAATGCCCTGAATGTAGGACTGGCAGTGAGGGACTCCTGTATCACATCCAGAACTGTAACTTTTTAGAAAGAGGACACAGCAGGGGATGGAGGAAACAGATGATCCCACATCTGCCTGTTGTGGAGCTATTTTTGTAAAGGTTGCAGCAGAGATCTGGCTAAACCTTTCTAGTGAAATTATTCTCCTTAGAATATGCTACTTTGTCTTAACTGAACCACTTCATGATGAAATGTGTCAACTGACTCTTAATCAGAAAAGATTTTTTTTGTGTTCAGGGTAAAATTCCCAGTGAGAGAAAACCTACTTTACAGTATCCGATATACTAATGATTAAGCCCTCTGTGATCTCTGCAGTCAAAGGAAACCTTGATTCTCCGTCCCAGTCAAACATTTTCCCTGTTACCAGTGAGTATTTTAACTGTGAGCTAACCACATCCCAGGCTCCTAGTTCTTCCTCCCCAGAGCTGCATACCAAGGATTTCCAAAGATGCTTTTTCCAATCTGAAATAAAAGAGCAAAAACCTTCTCTCCCAAATGCTGGCCTTTTTTTCCCAGCAAACTCTTGCAATATGCAAGTCAGCAAGAGAGATCGGGACTGCCATTTCCCAACTCCTGTGCTCCTGAGCTGGCACCAGGCACAGTTGGCACTAGACAACACCTCTTTAGTTTAATGTTTTTAAATGGCTTTACACTGAAAGACGGTAGATTCAGGTTTGATATTAGGATTCAGTTTTTACTGTGAGAGGGTGAGGCACTGATACGGGTTGCCCAGAGAAGCTGTGGATGCCCCATTTCTGAAAATGTTTGAGGCCAAGTTGGATGGGGCTTTGAGCAACATGTTCTAGTGGAAGGTGCCCCTGCCAAAGGCAGAGGAGTTGGAACTGGATGATCTTTAAGGTCCCTTCAAACCCAAGCCATTCTATGATTCTATGATTCTGTGACTCATTTGCAAAAAAATAAAGAGTACAGGAGGGTAAAACAGTCACAGCTTTGAAGGGTGATATGGATGGTGCTTTATTCATGTCATTCCTCCTCAAATGGAGAAGTCTGATTTCACAATTAATCTCTGCTGACCTTTTTAGGCTGCAATAACTATACAGTACCAGAAGTCACGACTCCTGCCTGTACTTTGTTCAGTAATTCAATTACAATGCAGTGGAGCAGCCGTGCAACACCAGTGTTGTGTATGTAGGCCACTTGAAATATAAATGGACACTATTTAAAGCTTGGAGGCATTTAGATATAAATAACTGAGGAGTGCAATCAGCCTCATAACATCAGCTTTAAAAAACCCAAGCTTGTCATTTGCTTACAAACGCCTGTTTCCCATTTGCAACGGTTATTTCTGTAAGTTTGCTCTTCTGTTTTAAAGAATTTCCTTAACCCCAGTTTGAAGTGAAACTTGCTGGTGTCAGCTATTGCTAGGGGGAAGGAGGGGAATCTCATTTCAAGTAAACTGGGTCAGTTCCCTTCTTTGTCATTATGAATAATTTCATTGCTACAGTTTAAAAGAACTTATGTAAGTTGTCTGGATCAGGGAGATACTCAATTCACACAGCAGCAAATGGCCATGAGATGCGTGGGGTTGCACCTACCTATACACAATGTGTATTCTCTGACAATTCACAGAACTCAGAGAATGTTTTTGTCTTTAAGACATACTCTTTATAGTAAGAAAAAACAGTTCCATGAACACAGAAGTTTATATCTGTATCTAAAATAAAATATTACCACACATATATTACGAATATGGCCCTTTTCATTTATATAACACTTTTTTTGTTTTATCCTCTGAGTTTATTTAAATTATTACATATGAATGCATAATTCATAGATAATTCATATTAAAACTGCATAAAAATGTAATGTAATTTAACACAAACATAAAATTCTATGCTATTTTCTCCATAAGCCTGTTGTGAATCTTGTGAGTCAGCATATCACCAATACTTTTACTTTTACAGTCCTTGAGGTCTTATTTCTTTCACTCCCGAATTTCTGGGGGATTTTCTAGGTTCAGTATTTTTTTTGCCTGAAAATATATTATGTATGATCCCAAAGAGGTGGAAAGAGAAGAACAGTAAGACTCACAAATAACCTGAGTTCTTCTGGAATAGCTTTTCCATAGGGTTTTAAGATACCAAAATATTTATGCATTGTCTTTGAGTTCCAATGTTATCCTACTAAAATCTGTTTTCTGTTATGCAAGTAAAAGCTCTCCCAGAGAATCTAAAAAATCTTATTTTGAAATACAGTTAGTCATCAGAGATTTCAGTTTTATAAAAACCATTTATATTCATCAGACACAGAAAATAGATGTGAAAATTCTACCATTGTTAAATTTCTTCTTTCTTTTTTGGAAGAATAATCGTTACCTTTGACCACTGCAACATATCAGAGGGATCAGCTTCAAACAAAGAAGAGATCATTTCCCTAAACTTAAGGAACTAGATCAGGAATCAAGAAATTCAGATTTATTTTTTGGTGCTGATACAGACTTCCAAAGCACCCCTACCTAATTACTCCAGCTGAAATGGCTCCATTGCTTGTATGAATAAGACTGCACATCATGAATCCTCTCACTTATGTGAATAAGATTAATGATGAATTATTCATGTCAAGTGTACTGAAAAAATTTCCTGGAACAAAATTTATTTTTTTTTAATTTGTTTTTTTTTTTTTTTTTAGGGAAAGAGTACCTCACCATCTGATCAAATTCCTAATCTTCTAGATCTTATGCTAGAGCAACATATTTGTTGTCTTGGTCTTTTTTGTCTTTTTGTTTAGAAATCAAGATAAAATTTTTATCGACCCATGTTTTCTCATCCCTCATTGCTACAACAGTCTTTTTAATATATAATGGAGGATTATGTGTGATATGGTTTGCAGGTTGTGGTCTTGAGATGCAATGTTTCAGTGATTCCCCCAGGATACCCTGCCGCAGTCTAATGTACTGCATGTATTCGTAGCAACACTTCCTAAATATTGACACGCTGCCATCATGCCTTTAGCATCACACTAGATTTAAAATTAGACATTGTGGAGCCACCACCTCACCTCCTTTTCTGTGGCACACAGAATCACAGAATGGCTTGGGTTGGAAGGGACCTTAAAGATCATCTTGTTCCAACCCTCCTGCCATGGCCAGGGACACCTTCCACTGGACCAGGTTGCTCAAAGCCCCATCCAGCCTGGCCTCGAACACATTCAGGGTTGGGGCAGCCACAGCTTCTCTGGGTAATCTGTTCCAGTGTCTCACCACCCTCACAGCAAAAAATTTCTTCTTAATATCTAATCTAAATCTATCCTCCTTTAGTTTAAAACCATCCCCCCCTCTTCTATCAGTGTCTGACTGGGCAAAAAAGTCATTCTTCCAATAGATATCTTTCTTACATAAATATCAATTAATTATTATCTTGGTTAATGAAAAGTTAAAGAAAGGTAATTTTTTTCTCCTTCAGGGCAAAGAGCTTTAGCACTTCAGCCCTAAGACCTGGAACTACCTAATCTCAATTAACAGCTTTAACAGTTTCTAGCTTGAACTAACTGTGGAACAGAATCTTCCAAACAAGTTTTTTTGTCCAAAACAGACATCAGTTCTTTGGCTGTTCCCCTAGATGTCCTCACAGGCCATCCAAAGTCACTCACAGGCCTGTGGATGTCCAGCAAACCTTAATTCTTCACAGTGCTATAATTTCACTACTCCTACACCATCTCCCACCAGGCTTTCTTGCTAAGGCTGAGTTTTCACTAAGCCCCACAGGCTCCAGTCTTGTTATATAAACAGTGTGAAAGACAGAATTTCACCCATTGTACATGGCCAGAAGATGTGAGAAAGTTGTTTTCTTACACACGGGAACAAATACCCGGGAACGTGGTTCAAACCTAACTAAATTTATTGTAGATTTAATAGATGAAAAAACGTATACAACATGAAGAGTTTGTGAAAGAGGGCTGGGGGTTCATGTGCTTTATGCAATGCATTATACTGTGCTATCTCAAACGTTCAAATAAGCTCATGGAGAGGTGTCTCAGCTGCCTCTCCCCTGCACAGTAGTCAGGAAAATGCAGAGTAGGGATACCTGGGATACCACAAG
Organism: Orthonyx spaldingii; assembly: GCA_013397795.1. Lineage (NCBI taxonomy): Eukaryota > Metazoa > Chordata > Aves > Passeriformes > Orthonychidae > Orthonyx > Orthonyx spaldingii. Next base: position 880,549 of record VZTJ01002533.1, on the reverse strand, counting down.
GTGAAACAGACATTTGTCTCTGCGTCAAGAGGAACTGGCACACTGAACGAAAGGGTCAAGGCAAAAGATGGGTGAGAAAAAAGCACTATGGATGGTGGACTGAAATAAAATGCTAATAAAGACATTAGAAACTTCTATTTGTAATTAGCTTGAATGAAACCTACATAATTACAAGTCTGAATACAAATGCTCAAAGGGGAAAAGTGGAGGCTGCTGTGCCCCGTCAGTGAATACTCATCAACAAAAGAAGAGGAAATGAGTCCTTGACTTCTGCTGGGATCCCTTGGCAATAGCAATCTCTCATGGTATTTCTTAAATTACAATTTGCCCTTCTGACTTTGCAGACTCTTTCCACTATGGTGAAGTCCTGTTCAATTTCAAGCCATAGACTGAGTACTTTCTAGAGGAGAAATATCACCTTACCCTCATTTTGGAAAAATGACTGGAACTAAGAATATTTTATTTGTGCCTGTAAGTCTCTCAGAAGAAACTGAACCCAGTCGTTTTGATGACAAAATGCACGAAGTTATACCCTAACACTTAAGTGCACTAAGAAACTGTCAGAGAAGACATCAAGGACTTGTATCCTACTTCACGCTTTGCTACATTTGCACTAATGAAACATTATAGATAGGTGTCACCAGGATTGACAGTGCCTGCCCAAACCCTCTATTATTGTAACATGCTACTAGGATCTTGTTATTCATTATCTACGGTTTCATTATCACACTTACTGTCCATGGAAACCATTCCATCAGGCTGCATCTGAGGATGATCTGACGGATTTATTAAAAGCTGCTTCTGGAACTCTACAGCACTTTACAGTTTTCTCAAAGTTAGTGCAAGGGATGATTCATGTTCTATCCCTTGCCTTTAAGGATGATGGGCCTAATCCAATTTGGGGGTGGGAAGGAGTGAAGCAGACAGTGTAATGATGCACAAACACCCAGGGTTCCTAGATGGTATCTGGGGATACAACTGTCTGAGTTTGGCAAACAGAAAAACAGAAGCACTGAAGTGTTATCTCATGGGTATTTCTGGGAGGCTGCAACTGCACTAAAGTCAGGCTAAGGAATGCATTTTCTGTTTTCTAAATTGTCATGTTCCCAAATGGGCTCTTAGAGATGCTTTGCAATCTTGAAAAAAATAATAGAAAAAAAAGAGTAAAATAGATTCATAGGGCTTCAAAGGTCAATTACATTAAAAAATGCTAAATCCTTTTACATTAATGCCCTAATTGTTTTTATTCCAAGGGTTTTCACTCAGATGTCAAATTCAATTTCTCTTTTTCTTCTCCTGGGTCACGGATACTTAATATTTTTTACTGACACATAATGAACTCTTTTCTTTAATATGTAGCTTCTTTAAAATTAGTGTCTGAAATGATTAGCTCAATTTATTGTGCAGCAGTTGGGTGACAAGGGGTTTCTTGGGGGTTGGGTTGCAGGCTTTTTTTATGTTTCCTATTAGGTCTCTGCTATTACCAGTTATTCTTAGGAAGAAATTAGATCAAGCATTAACACTAAGATATCATCAAGCACCACCAAAAGAAAAGTGTTGGGAAAATGAAGTGTCAGAACCACTGATATGTAGAATTTTGCCCATCTTTTTTTTAGAACTTCCTTTTCTTTAATGCAGAATAAGTTTCATCAATGTTTGGTGAGAATTTATCTGGAAAAATATTTTCATCTTCGAGTTCTGAGCTGTACACTACCATACGTGTTAAACTGTCAGAGTACCAACTGCAGCATCTGGAGACAAAAGGGGCATTTCAAAACAGGGCTACAACTCCTTCACTGGTGTAGTTCTCCAGCATCCTGAAGGGAAAAGGCAGCTATGGTAAATGCTGTACTGAAAGCATCTAGACAGCTTGAGATCTGAAAAGTCTTTTTCCCTTCCAGATATTTTCTAGTGCTCAGCATTAGCTATTCCCGACCCTCCTCCTTTCTTTGCCAATCATATACAAATGAAGATGAAAGCGGCAGGAAAGAAGGCAAATGAGAGAAGTGCAGAGAGAAGTGCAGTACTCTGAAAAAAATTTAAAAGTCAATTAAATTAGGATAGCTGTATTTATCTGTAATTATGGACTCTTCCCTTAGCACCTTTTAATGTCAATATTTCTCTACAGGCTACTTGGGTCAGGACATTCTGCAGACTCACTTTTGATTGAGCCTCTGCTTTGTACTGGATCCCTAGATCTCGATTCATTCTTCCCAGCATTCACCTGGAATGTGAGCAGCTCACCATGTTATTGCACATCTGTTTTTACAGTGAAAACAGAATGGGCTCCTATTCCAAAACCTTTGGAAAAGGCATGTACTATTGATTAAGAGCAAATATCTTGAAAAGTGGCAGGCTGCAGAATGTTGAAATGCCCCCTCAAGAGGCTCAGAGAACATCTGTTACCAGCTGAGGGTTGTTTGCTGAGCTGCATGGGACGAGCTGCTGGATGTGGTACGTGTGGGCTCTGTCTGGCTACTCCCAACAGAGACTTTCGTGTCAGATTCCGGAACAGCTTGATTGCCCTGCCAGTGGGAGCTACCCCTGTGCCTTGCCATTACTGAGCCCAACTCCCACTGAAGTCAAATTCTTTCCCAAATCAGGGAAATCTTACTGCTCATTTCTCTGGTCTTCGTTGTTAGCTGTATCAGCACTGAAGCTAAGAGAGATGTGAAGCACCCAAGAGTCTCTAAATCCTGCGTTTGACTCTTAAACATGATTTCACTGCTCAAGAGAGCTTGTCACTGGGGTAAATAATAATATCTGCAATAAATAAAGAAGGAATCAATCATTATTTTCGGTGAATAGTGAAGGAATGTGAATAATAAGGAGGGAAAAACACACAAACAAACACAAAACAAACAAAGAAAATGCTTCCAAATTAGAAGCTACTACCTTTAGAAAAGACTGTGCATTGTGTTGAAGGTTTGTCGGGCTTATCCAAGTGCGTAGGTTGCTGTGAGTGACCACTTGCTGCTCTGGTCACTGGCATCAATCAATAGTGAAACAATTCGTTTCAGAGAAATCACTGCCTCTCACAACCCTGTTCGCTACTCCTCTCTCTTAACATCGATGACACTTCCATGGCACACTGAAAGTGAAGAGGGAACCTTCCCTGTCCTGTCCAGTTCTTGCAGACAGCACTGAACAAAGTTGTCCTACAGCACAGATTCCTGCTACATATTAAACATTTCATACTTTTCAAGAAAATGCCAAGATTGGTGACCACTGTCCGTTGATTTCCATAAAATTTAGGAAATTATTTGCCTGCTCCTTTAGAAAGAAAATACACTTGCTGCAAAGATTTTGAGAGTGCTTCATCTGTTTTTTCCAGCATTTATGGTGTGCTTAAGAAGCCTATATAAAAAATATTGGAGGGCAAGAATGCTGGGTAGATTTATGTTGGTTGTTTGCAAGATTAACATAAACAGGATACTTGATTGAAGAACATTATCTGCAGCCCAGCCTTGTGGGTGTAAGCAGATCCTGCCCAGGATTGGGTGTGCAAATCAGGGAATACACCTGGCTGGCCATGCTCCTTCCTTCTCTCATAGCTGTCAATGCAATAAGCTGAGAAAACTGGAGACCCTCTACATACCATGCAAAGTCCCACTTTTTATTGTCTTCTTTACATAAATTCCCTGCAACCAAATCTCTCGTTTCCTCATTCTTCCTACTATCAAATCTGTAAGTCTTTTTCTTCTGGAAGTTTCCATTCCTCTGCAAGCTTTTGTCATCACTAGAAAACCTCAGTGGTTAGTTGGGAGTATCTTGGGGGTCAAAAACCTCTTCATGGCCCAGACTACGCTAAAAGCACAGCTGGTTGGGCTGCTCCTCCCCTCTGCTCCGTGGCAGGGATTGTACTCAGTGTAAAAAGAGACAACGAGGTCCTGCAAAACCTTCCTTACGCTGAGCTGGCCATTTTGCTATCCTGTGCTGAGCAATATACAAGCGCAAAACTGTTTCTTTGACACTTTTCAAAATATTTCAATATTAAATATTAAGCTCTACAGCTCGGATCCAAAGCCACTAAATAGCACATAATCAGAGACCAAAAAAGCCTTTTAAATTCTCTAGTCCATCAATTTTTCGATACAGATTTTTTGCTTGGGTTTTTTCCAGTCTAGTCTTACATGTCCCAGCACTTTCCTTCAGAGGCTCTTCTCCTGCCAGAGCCATTCAGGCAGATGGTATTAGCAAGTCAGGGAAAAAGGGACATTTCCTGTGCTGTGCAGCTCCAAATATAAATTATGATGTTTTCTTGATATTTGGCTGTGATATTTGAATTCTCTCATGCTAAAATTTAAGACATTTTAGTAAAAACATCCTCATCTCTTATCTCTTACCCTACCCTCCCATCAACTCCTGGTCATATTTTTAGTTGATAATAATCAGAAAAGAGATATTCTGAAAAATTATGAAGTCTATTTTGGGATTGTATTACATGTGTTCCCATATGTATTGTGATATATTATTAGGCTTTCCATATGCTTTTATTGCATTATAGAATATGTATTTTATTATTATGAATGTATGCAATTATAATGTAAATAATGCCTTCTAATGCGTTGTGTTTATTATAGCACACACTTTAATATGTGTTATGCCAGGACATAGTACCTGTATTTACATATTATTTGAAATATAATCAGAGACAAAAAACCTACAAATAAGAGCAGGATTTTTTTTTTACCAAGACCTTAATTTCAAGCCATTAAACCAATTGAAGTTTTGCCATATCCCCAAGTAAAAGAACAGGACAAAATATGTGGGCTTTAAGATTAAAAAGGATAGATTTAGATTATTGGAAAGAACTTCTGTACTGTGATGGTGATAAGACACTTGCACAGGTTGCCCAGAGAAGTTGTGGCTGCCCCACCCCTGGAAGTGTTCAGGGCCAGGTTGGATGGGGCTCTGAGCAATCTGGTCTGTGGAAGGTGTCCCTGCTCATGGCAAGGGTGTTGGAAAAAGGTGATTTTAAGGTCCCTTCCTACCCAAAACTCTCTGGTATTCTATGATTCTATGCGGCTTTTTACATGCATTTTGAAATCTATAAAATCCTATATTCTGAATAGAGAGATAATATTATAATTATCTGCCTTTTCCCCTCCTGAGTATTTGTATTAGCCCATATAATTCTCCTTAATTTAAATTACTTATTTCAACTCCTTTCAAATATTGGTTGCTTTTTTTTCTGGGTTTGATTCTTTTGTTTGTCTTTTGTTAGAGGACAAAATAAATTGTGAAAAAGAAATGGAAGCATTTATTCTCAAATTCATTGTATCTGATACATTCAGCATTTCTAATGCACTGATTTTTTTCGATGCCCAGCTCCAAAATCTAAGCCAGGAGACATAAGACTTCTTTAGGAAAAAAGAAGGATAATCAAAACAGAGAAAGACTTTTACATGAGCAGCAAGCTCAAATCTTAATTACCTATAGACATCCATAGATAGTTTCAGACATTCCCAAAGGTGCAGAGGGGTTGTTGAAGTCACCTTCCTGTAATTATATGAAGACAGGAGTGGAAACCATTGACACATGGTAAATGAAACCGATCTTGAAGAGCGCACCGTTATAAAGAATCAGTGGAGTATGCACCACCAGGCTTTGACCTTCATGCAGCAGGAGGCAATGAAACAAAATTCTTTGATTTAAGACAGTGTTTTATAAAAAAGAACTGGATAGTTTATGAATCACAGAGGGCCAGGATTGCAGCTGGCACTGCATGCGTGCACAAAAAGCTAAGAGAAGGCAGTAAGGAGACTTCCCTCTCCTTACCTCACTTCTTGGTCCTTGGACTTTGTGGATGTGAAGGTTTCAGTGGAGATAAAGGACTGGAGACCCAAAGGAGTGCAGAAAAAGGTATTAGTGTTTTCATCTTCTGAGTTAGCAACAGAGCAAGGTCAGTGGGGAAACAGCACAGTGGAAGGGAAAGAGGAGCATATCCCCTTTACTTTAAATGCTTTAATAGAACATTTTCAGTCCCCATGGACTCCCTAAATTCCTGCCCCACCTTAGCCCAAACCTAGACTATCTCTGATGACATGTGTTCAATTCTACATTTCAAACTGGGCTGCAGCCTTTTGAGTGTCTCTGAACTATAAAAGACACCTAAGCAAACTAAACCTGCTTTCAGTAGGTTTAAATTTTCAGGATAGGGTCTGGATAACCGAAGACCGATGAATTAGGCAAGATGGACAGCTAAAATCCTGTCCTGATCAAAAGGTGTCAGCTGCCTTTTGCTTTTATTCCCTAGCACCTATTCAGTTCTGTCTGTGTCTCCTGAGCACAATGTTAAGGTGTATTTTGGATTCTCTTGCAGATCTCTTGGGGTGGACATCCCACAGAGCACCAGTGTCTCCTTCCAAGGCTGTCCCAGTACTTGTGAGCAATAGTAGAGCAAGGATGGACTGGAAGTTTCTGGCTATAAGTCAGGGATGGTGATTTTCCAGACTGTGCTCTTCCCCATGGTTTAAATGGGGTTTTTTTGCAGAGACTTACAGACTTGCAGCAGAGTGGCACTGGGCTGGGATCGGAAAAGAAAATGAGCTGGGCAGAAGAGTCAAACAAGGGAATTATAGTAAAAGTCAGCAGCAGAAAATGATATTAATTGTCTTCTGATTACCAGTCTGGTCTTTAAGCTAGAATATGCACTTGTTCACATGACACTGTTCTTAAAATCTTTATTAAACCCACGCTTTGTACAGGGAGAGAAATCTTTCCTAGTCCTGATACAAACAAAGAGTGAATAACAATCAGTGCTTATTAACTCATCCCGAGGGCGATGAGTTAACCCACCAAAATGTCAGCACGGCAGTGGAAATGCCACACCAAGCCTCATCAGCTACTGATTTTTGTCAATTGTGAATTTACAGCTAGAAAGGAACACACTGGGGTGAAACCTTAAAGAGGATAATGTGTCACCAGATCACGTTTAGATTAGCCAAGGATGGGCGTCTCATCAGCAGTGTTTGTATTTCAGGCAGCGTCCAAAAGCTGTGGCTTTGTTTCCCCTCTTGGCCATTGCAGATAGTTTGTGTTACACCCCTGTAAGACGACAAACCTCATTATTTTGGTCAGCATTATGAGCCATTTTAATGACCTCATGTTTGTCTTGCCTTTCAGTGCTAAGAACAGCGTTTGACTCTGCAACTTCCCCTACAAATGGTTCACCAATTGACACATTATTAAATTCTCTACCTGTAAAGGACAGGTCAGGCCCTTAGCACCATCTGCAGTTATGTTTGCTTTGGTTATATCCATTTTACTTTCACACTTGACATGGATACCCTGCTACCGAGAGCTCCAGCACTTCTTTCCACATCAGTCCTTAACTACAACAATAAACAACCCAGCACACTCAAAATGCTGCAGCCAGAGAGGAACATATAAATATTTCATCATGCACTAGCTCTGAGAAAAATGTGAACAAATTAAGGCTCTCATGTTGTGCTTGTGAGACCAGTATTTTATCTTCTCTCTATTAAAAAAGTAATAATCAGAGAAATGCTGTAAACTAACATGAGGTCTCCTGAGCAACATGCAGTATGTCATTAGTCTGGCTATTTATATCCCACACACAGCCCCAGAAGTCATGGAATAAGGAAAGGGTAAGCAATAATTAGTGCCGGAAGAGTACTGAGTTCAACGTGCAAATGAAACAAGTAGTAATCATCCAGATGGTGTCATCTCTTCGGAGGTTCACTCTGACTGAGGATTATTAATCTTCCTCTTCTTTTTTTTTAATTTTTTGTTCTTTTTAATGCAGCCCACAGAAAAATAAATGCCAAGGGTTAAGAGGCAATACAGTATCATTTATTACTGCTGTTAGTTAGTTGTGTGATGCTGATGCCTGGAGATACAAGAGGACAGAGAGCAGGTCCCTGTTGTGCTGAAGTTTGTGCAAATAGAGAGAAGGTCCCAGCTAAGAACTGTGAAGGGACCACAGGCAAACTGGCTTAGCCAGAGAGCCAGGGTTTTCTGAAGCCCTTGCCACATGATCAACATTTTGTGACATCCTTTTCATTTCCAATGTTATTTTAACCCTTTCTCTGCCTTCCCCTTCTCACCCTTCCAACTTTTCATTCTCTTCTGATTTTCTTCTCTGAAATTCTACTCCCAGCCTGACCTTGGATTTCTGCAGGAATCCTGATTATGTTCACTTCTCTCCTCTTTTAGAAGCTCTTTTGAAAACAGCACTTTTCCACCCAATTCCTTCCTGCTTTACAGAATCCACAAGCCCATTAGCAATTTATAGCACTGTGTTTGATCAGAGTCGTCTGTGAGGCTAAAATCTGCTTTTAGAAACCAGTATTCTGCTTTTGCTAAAGTCAGAGAAGTAACACAGTTTGTAATGAGGGCAGATTCTGATGTATGTTCTTTTCTATATTTTCAGGCACTTTAAAGCCAGACTTAGCACCTCCTACAGTGATATACTACCATCAACAAAATGTAGGGTAGAGTTTCCTTTGCCCTAAACTCTGTGTCATCGTGAGGTTTATTTGTCCCTTCCTAAAACTGAATATTCTCCTTGAGGTTTCTATTATTGTTAATATTGCTATTAACCATATTCTGCCTGTATTCTGCATCTTGTTTGCAATAGCCCTGGTTGCCTCAATAGGAGTTACCTGGTGCCATGCAAGACCTAAATCTGAGCACCTCAATCAGAACTGACACTTGGGGGGTGAGGGGTGGGGTTTAATTTTGAGACAAAATTTTTAGAAAAGGTTATTGGTTTCTCTGGTTCTTTTATTGTTGTTGTTGCTGTTGTTGTTCTTATTTATACATTTAGAAGATGATTTTAAAAATTGTGGGCCTGATTTCAGGCACCTGTGACCACATTATGCACTTACCTCACACTTAAACTGATGCAAACAAGTATATAATCAGATGTATAAAGTTCATACTTTGGCTGAGAAGACCAGAACTTAACTTTCTTCCATGCAAAAATTTTTCTCATGTTTAACAGAAGAGGTCAAAACCCTTTGTTTTTAAGATGGGGATGTCACAGAGAGGAGGGGAAAGAGGGAAAGTGTTGGCTGGGTATTTCATTTCGCTGCATGATTTTGCCAGAACACCAGGCTCCTCTGTACTCAGCAGCTCTGGCTCTCAATTTTCTTCCTGCAAAATGAGAATTATTTATTTCAGCACATAGATAATGCAAGATCATCAGTTGCTGTAACAATAAAATGGAGAGAGGCTGTAAAAGACATTTCAGAGGAGAGCAACAATGTTCTCAACATCTAAGTCTTTGCAGGTTCTCAGCCAAACTACCACACAGAATTAAACACCTGAGCATCCTGTACAGTGACTGAGGAGAGATTACAAACTGATTCCACAAAACTACCCTCCAAGCTGAGGCAGAAGTAGGAAATTCTGGAGAGAGGACACCTAAATTTCTGCCCTGGACCTTTAGTGCTTTTAGGCTTCATTAGGCAATTACCTCCCACTGGGGACACAACTGGAGGTGGGTGAGGAGCTGTGGAGCCCCAGCCTTGAGGCTGCAGCTGCTAATGTGCATTTGCCAAGATGTTTCTCAGGAAACAGCAGAGCAGGTGCTATTTTTAAAACTCAAATCTTCCAGAGGAGTACGAGACCTCAATTTGAATACCCCTCTTAGCCTGGATGCTTTTCTCATGTGGGGGAATTATTGCACAGGGGCTTCAGTGAACATCTCCCCCATTAACCAGGCACTCCACATAACTCTAACCCACCACTTTCCTCTGGGGAAAACGTTTGTCACTACCTTCGGGTCTGAGGAATGAACAACTGCCCAAACCAGTGTCCTGCTGAGGATGCTCCTGATTATCAGTGCAGTGAGCTGTTCATATGGTCAGCAAGCACAGGAGTGCAGAAAGCTGGTGACTTTACTGCCACTGTCCTGCAGAGATCAGTCTGTGCCAAGCCTGGTGCATCCTTTCAGTTGTGTGAGGGGCTGCACAACCTCTGCTCTCCAGTGAGGATACAGGAATTGAAGGGGATTTGGAGGTGGAAGTTGAAAAGGATGACTTTTCATGGGAATGTGCTGCATCTATCTGCATTTGCATTATGAAAAATCTCCCCTAGGTGTCCAGATATTGATTTTTTTATTATTATTTTTCTGGTTTTTCTGCAAAAGAAAGAGGAAAGAATGCAATGAGGGATAACCTGCAATGTGGTGCAGCTGAAATGCCTGTCCCTGCTCCAGATAGTGTGGCAGAGAGCCAACCTCCATGGGTATGGAACTAAATGTTGGACTACACAGGCGTTTTTTAAATTCCTTTGTGAAAAACACACCAGAGTTTCATCACATCCCTGAATGGTGCCAATACAACAGGTTGGAGAAATCTTTCCAGAACCTCAAAAAAACCAAGAGCCTCAAAAAAACAATTCCCTTTCAGAGTGCAAGGGGAAACACAGTAACTACATTTTATAATAGCTTGTCTTGAGCTAGAGCAGGGGTCAGTGGAGTCAGTGAGCAGAGTTTAAGAGCAGAAATATGACATGGCTATTCCTCCCACTTGCTGTAATGCAGATTTCTTCTATCACAGTTCTTGTTACTAATCCATGAATAGTTTATTCAGGCCCACAAATGTCAGATGTCTGTCTCTCCCTTTCTCACTCAGAGCTGCAGTGCTCAACTTGTATGATCACAGAACCATAGAATATTAAGAGATTGAAATGGACCTTAAAGATGATCCAGTCCCAACCCCTCTGCTGTGGGCAGGGACACCTTCCACTAGACCAGGTTGCTCAAGGCCTTATCCAACCTGGCCTTGAACACTTCCAGGGATGGGGGAACCTGGTCCTGTGTCTCACCACCCTCACAGTAAAGACTCTCTTCCTAATATCCAGCCTAAACTTCCTCTCTTTCAGCTTGTAACCATTACTCCCTGTCCTATCACTACAGTTCCAGATGAAGAGTCCCTCTCTGGCTTCCCTGTAGCCCCTCCAGATCCTGTAAGGTTGCTGGGAGTTCTCCACAGAACCTCCTCTTCTCCAGGCCAAACAGACCCAACTTTCTCAGCCTGTCTTTATAGGGGAGTTGCTCCAGTCCTCTTATCAACTTCATGGTTCTCTGGACTTGCTCCAACAGTTTCCATGTCCTTGTTATACTGGGGGCACCAGAACTGTACACAGCACTCACAAGGGCAGAGAGGAGTGGAAGAATCCACTCCTTCAACCTGCTGCTCACACTCCTTTTGATGCAGCCCAGGATTTGGTTTACTTTCATAAGAAACACATAAGAAGGTGTTTCATAAGAAACACAAGGCTGGCTTTCCTCACCTTGGCACCTCAGATCCACCACTTGTAAAATGGTACACTGATTTGGTTCATTAATGTGGGGTTCTGGAACTGGGAAACAAAAAGCCTCCACCTGCCATTTTTTTCCCTTTGCAATATAACCAGAGCAAAAGATAATACTTAAAATTCACAGCATCACAGCTTTCAGGTGAGTCACCATCAGGTGAGTCTATCCTGTCACCTCTGGAGGTGTCAGCAAGATGGGACAGCTGTGCTATGCTCAGCCATTACCTCATTTCTTTTCTTTCTTTTCAGCCATGTGCTGCCTTCAATCTCTTGGTGCTTCATATGTCAGGAGCAGGAAGCAAGTGGGCCGTAGGATTTTCCTTTCAGCATTGTTCAGGCAATGACAGGATGCAGCACAGATGGAATAAGCTTGTTTATACTGAATGACTTATTGATAAAGGACAGCTTCATCCCTGTCTGAACAACACCCTCTGTCCTGGCATCTTGAACGCCTGCCATGAGCTTCACTCCAAGATTAGCCATAACCTGCAGGCAAACAACTTTTTGGAACACAACCATTTGGGGAAAAAAGTCCTGGTTTTTGTTGGATTTTGGGGTTTTTTTCCAGTTTTACATGCCATTTTTCTTTAACTTATTTTTTGTCTCCTATATACAACTGACATAACAGTGTTGTATCTTGCTTAGTAGGAGATTCTGTTTTACCCATACCATGTGTCTCTCAAATTGGGTTTTTCTTAGAAATGTCCACACACAAAGAATGCAAGAATCACCATGGAACTGTACTCAGTGAGGACTTCCAGTCCTTTCAAACAAAAAGCTCTTCTCAATTCCAAGAAAGAGTCAATCAGGTAAGACATCATAATCTACCTTTTGATTCATATTCTGTTACCACTTTTTATCCCACCTATGCCTTTATACAAAAACTTTATGAGAAACCCTTTTATTCCTGCATGTAGATTACAAAAAAATAGTGTTTTCATAGAATCAGGTTGAACACAGATTCCTCATAACACAGACTCACATCTTGAAAATACCTCCTCAGTCCTCAAGAGCAGACAGAATGGCAGGTGTAACAGAGTTATGGAATCATTTAGTTGGAAAAATCCTCTGAGATCATCAAGTCCAGCTATTAAGACAGCACTAACAATTCACCACTAACACAAGTCTCTAAGCACCACTTCTACCCATCTTTTAAATATCTCCAAGGATGGTAATTCCACCACTTCCCTGGGCAGACTGTTCTAATGTCTGACAAACCATTCAGTGAAGAAATTTTATTATAATATCCAATCTAAACTGCTTTGGCACAACTTGAGGTCATTTCCTATTGCCCTGTCACTTGTTATTTGGGAGAAGAGACCGATCCTTATCAGGAGGATTCACAGGAAAAGCAGAGATCAAAGCAGAAAACATCGTCATTCTAACACATAATATCTTAATAGTACTTTATCTTATATACTGCATCAATTCTCACCCCCATATACATTTTTTAAAAGTATTAAAATTAGAAGAAATACAAAAAGAAATAAAATTACTAAAGAGATGGACCATTTTCTATCTGGACAGATATGAAACAGAAAATCTGTTTATCTGGAAGAAAAAAAGAAGATGGGTGAGACACAATGGTGAAATATATAACTTTTGAAAATTTTGGAGAAAGGGAATAGGCAGTGGTCATGCATTTTTTTCTCACAACCTAAGAATAAGAGGGAGTAGGGGCATAAATCATATGAGGAGCGGCTGAGGGAGCTGAGGTTGTGCAGCCTGGAGAAAAGGGGGCTCAGGGGAGACCTTCTCATGCTCTACAACTGCCTGAAAGGTGGTTGTGACAAGGTGGGGGTCGGGCTCTTCTCCCAGGTAACAAGTGACAGGATGAGAGCACATAGCCTCAAGCTGTGCCAGAGGAAGTTCATTTTGGATGCAATGAAGAAATTTCTCACTGAAAGGGTGGTTAAGCAATGGAGCTGGCTGCCCAGGGAAATGGTGGAGTCACATGGAGGTGTTCAAGAAACAACTGGATGTGACACTTGGTACTGTTTAGCTGACAAGGTGGTGACCAGTCAAAGGTTGGACTCAATGATCTTAGAGATCTTTTCCAGCCTTAATTGTTCTGTGATTCTATGAGAAGTGAAATAATGAGGCAGGAATTTAGCAAATATAAAAAGGATTTATACTTTCATATAGAGCACAGGGACATAGTAGAACTCATAGAAACAAGATTCCAGAAATGTCAAAATGTGATTTGATAGATTCTTGGAAACAAAGTCCATCAACACCTTTAAACATAGCTATATGGATGCAGCATTCAGACAGAGAAGTACCCAAAATGCTGGTTCCTGGTATTTAGGATGTTGTATCAGGAGAAATGTCACCCTTGCCTTTTCTTATCTTTCACCAGCTGTCAGGAACAGGCTACTGCTTTAACAAGTACAGTCTCAGCAAGAGCCTTCTTTGGTTCAGACTGAACAGTAATCACATCAGTGATTGCATCAATATCACTGAACTAATAATGGCATTGAAATATAATACTTGGTGCTACTTGCTTTCATAGAAGAAAAGTTAAAGAAGCAGAAATTCAGGAGAGGACTTTTTCCATCCACATTTTTACGTGACAGCTACTTAAGTTACTGCATCTTGATTCAGAAATAACTGCACAAAGTGACGTCGAGGAAACACAGCAAGAGTTAAGGATAAAGCTTTATTTCCTAGAAATCCATGTTCAAATGTTCTCAGTCTTTGTAGAACTTCTGCTGTGCAGCTGGCTGTACCCCTGCTGATTGTGTCAGGGCTTTGCAATGCACCAACCCTTCCTTTGCTGTCCCTCCTTCATCTATCACTTTGTTCACTTTGTTAATTAAGCAGAGGCACGGACAGAGAGGGCTTTTTACAGCTCCCTGCAAACCACTCTCACCACAAGAGTAATACATAACAAGAACAGGAAAGGCTACAGCTTCACCCCAGTCCTCACCCTGGGAGCAAAGCACAGTTAGACAGCCCTAAGAGCAGATTTGGAGGAGGGTTTCCCATGGTATCTGCACAACATGACAGGCATATGTGCTTTCTCACAGTGGCCAAGTCTAAGCTAATAAGACCTGCTGAGAACTCCCATAATAATTCTGTATCTCTCCAGCACAAATAGAAATTCTGACTGATTCACATAACAAAACTGATCTTGGCTCTTTCACCCTCCTTTCTGCTGCCAGCATGGAAAAAGTTTCAAAAACAAGACTGAGACCATGACAGTAGGAACAGCCTGTTGTTCTTGTTGGAAGACAGGTGGAGAACAGGCACAGGAAAAGGAACAGAAGCCCAGAAGCCCTGGTCAGACATGCTGCTAACACTGGAGAATAAGCAGAATATTCTTCAGTATGCTCTACCTTTTGGCCATGGGGCCCTCAGAGACTGCATGCTGAAGACAAGTGTTTAACCTTTGTTATGCCTTGCTTGGCATGGCTTCTGCCTCAGCAGGGGACAGGAAGGCACAGAGGACAACTGGCCTGCACAGTGTGGCATTTAACAAACCATTAGCAGACGTGGTGAAGGGATGTGTTCCTGTCAGCAAACATGCTTCCTGCCCTCTGTGGAGATCCAAACTGTGCCAAAGTCAAGAATATACTAAAGACAATAGAAAGATTTCCACTTATTCCCTGTGTTCTGGAGATTTCCATTCTCATAATTAACATAAGACAAAGAAACAGTTGTGGTGGTAATAAAGGAAATAAAAAGTGATTTTTGTTTCCCTGTTCTCTTGCTGAATAGATTTTTGCTACTTCTTGCTTCTTTCTGTTCCAACTGCTGGCATCTCTGTAGAGCTTCTGCTTTGAATCATTTTTGGG
The DNA here is from genome assembly GCA_013397795.1 of Orthonyx spaldingii. NCBI lineage: Eukaryota > Metazoa > Chordata > Aves > Passeriformes > Orthonychidae > Orthonyx > Orthonyx spaldingii. Next base: position 865,460 of record VZTJ01002533.1, on the reverse strand, counting down.
TATAAACAGAGGAAGCCGAAGTATCTCAGAGAAATGAGCATGGTATAACAAAACAGCAGTTAATGGCATTAGCACAAGCAATGGTCTTATCAGATTTTCACTTCTCTCCAGCAGGATCATGAGATGTAAAAACTCAGTGGAATCCCATATATAGAATAATTCAGGAAAGGGGACACATGGATGTCATATAGTTCAATTTGGAGGAAGATCAACTACGTATGATCAGAATATATAGTCTTTATCTTTTTTCAAGATATTTGAGTCTTGAGAGGGAAATCAAAATTTTGCAAGGTACCTATATATGTATTTGAATTTACTCTGAGCTTATTAAATTAGAGGTTAGATGGTGAGGTTTTCTGCAATAGAAGGCTTGAGTGAATGACTCACAAGAGCTCTTCCAGGTCCAGTCCCTGTGACACAGAGAGGGAAGCAAGTGACAACCTGCATCTTGAAACAAACTCAGGGAAGAAACCTGTTGTGCCTAAATGATTGTTGTTACCCACGTCACTTCTATTATCTTAATTTTAATTTTTCTCCCTTAAGAGAGTGATAAAATAGACACCTTAACTGTATGGTGTGAATTTTACCCTGAGAAAGACCTGAACCTGGTAGGTTGGGTTCTAATTCACAATGATTCTTCTGATGCAAACATGGGAGCTAGCACCTACTCTTCAAAGACTACAATGTGGAGCTGAGGGATACCTTACACTGGGAAGGCTGAGCAAAACACTTACAAGGCCTTAAGTGTCTTAAAGAATCCCGGGGATATAAAACTTAAAACTTGTATCCATAGAGAGAGAACAGAATTACCTTTTCGACTCCCAAACATTTCTCTAAGCTGAGGTATCAGAGGTCTGGTACTTGGCTGGGTACAACATCTCAGAGTAGTTAATTAGATACATTTACCTTATACTTGCCTGCAATTTTGTATAAAGTCATTGAAAACAGATAACTACTTGTCTTTAATGGCAACTACTTGGATGACTTCATGGCTTTAAGCTGAAAGAGGGTAGATTTCAATTAGATATTAAGAAGTTCTTTATTGTGAGGGTGGTGAGGCACAGGCACAGGTTGCCCAGAGAAGCTGTGGATGCCCCATCCCTGGAAGGGTCCAAGGTCAGGCTGGATGGGGCTTTGAGCAACCTGGGATAGTGGAAGCTGTCCCTGCCTATGGCAGGGGCTTGGAACTGATTCATCTTTTAAGGTCCCTTCCTATCCAAGCCATTCTGATTCTATGATTCTACTTCCTACCACAAAAATTATTCCTCCCCAATAAAAGATTGCATATACATTATGGACTTCTAAGGCAGGGAAATCTCCTGGCTTTTGTGAGAAGTGTGGGGCCCTGGGGCTCAATTCAGTGGGAGAGTCTTGTATTTGGTTTAAAAGACTGATCATCTAAATGGAAGAGAGAGATCAATGAGAGCAAGATGAATGTTTGCTGAACAGCTGCCTCCAAATCACTCAACGTGTGTTGAGTTTGAGGATGTTGAATTCCCCTTTGGTTGCAGGCTGAGCTTCTGCTGCAGAGACAGCTAAGCAAGATGGAGCACACATGTAGTTCAGCAATGGAAGACAAGGAAGAGTCTTGCAGGAGAAGCAAGGACAAATCTCAATCACCAATACAGGCAATAAAGGCAGCCCTATAACATGAGGGCATTGAGGGACAGAATTTATATTTATACATTATAATTTTAAATATGTTCCTAAAGTAATGTACTTCTTCCATCTGCATTTGGAGGCACTTGAAGTTCATAAATGTGACTATTTTCAGTGCCAAATATCTCATGAGCCCACAAGTTCTGTCTCTGAGCAAATGGAGGAGCACTTCTCTTTTTTTGCTGTGTAGTTTGTTGAGCAGTTCAACATTTGATTAACAAACAAGTTTAACTGAGATTGGGAAATTAGACATTTGTCCCCTAATTTTTCTCCTCTGGGAGCTTATTGTGAAGTGTTCTCAGAGAATAACCAACATATCAGATAAAAGTGATTTAAAAAAAGAGCATTACAGCTAAGAAAATTCCACACTGCTGTAAAATCTCCTAATGGTCACGTGTCTGCCTGGCCTTTGGAAGAATTGGCTTCAATTCTTTCATCAGAAGGAGGGACCTTGAAGCCATACCCTCCTGGCAAATGCCCTGGCTCCCAGGAATGGGGCAGGCTGGGTGGAAAAGCAGTGAAATTCTCCCTGCAGGAATAACTTCCACTAGACATGTCTGCTCAGAGTCCCTTCCAACTTGGCCTTGAACTAAGACAGTTAGGGAAGGGAGAGAGCTGGAATTTCTCTCTATCCCCTTCTTCTGAAAAGGGAAGAAAGTTGGAACATTTCATCTACTCTGCAGCAGTAGAGAAAACTGACCAAGATCTGTTGTCTGGCCACAAAATCATGGTGTAAATCCATGGAGCAAGGCTTCTCAAAAAGAATGGGATGGTATTTTCTGTGTTGAGAGCAGTCAGGGCTTATGCTATTCCCCTTGTCACAATCAGGCATCATCCAAAAGAATTTTAGATATGCTTGTCAAAACTATTTCAGGGAAAACAGTAACAAATATGAGGGCTAAATTCCTGGTTGTGCTTGACAGCACATTCCTTGGCCCATTATGGTTTACCCTTCATTGCCAAAGAGGCTGAAACATCTTGCTTCCCAAACAACAGAAATTGAAATGTATAAAGTTTGAGAAACTCTATCAATAGGCTGTAACAAGGGAAAAAATAAGCTTTGGGGAATATTTGTGTATTAGGCCTTCTTTTATTGGAGGGCGAATATGGGTATGGAGGCATTAATTCCTAACCCCAGATTCTAGTAGTGGATAGGAAAAAGAAATATGTGTCAAAAAGAAGACTCCTCCTCAAAGTTTATTTTATTTAGCTCTGTAGCTTTTTCAGCATTAAATCTCATTTGGCAAGGAGAAGTGCCTTCTCACAGATGTACATTTTATAATAGGCATTTCAAGGATCCAAGGACTAAAGGAAAACATTTCTGTCTTAAGTGCACTCATCTCTCAAATGACCAGTCAGCATATGTAGACAGAATATTCAGTTACTGTAATTTAGTACACTAGAACAGAGAGTACTGAGAAGCAGAAGTCAATAAGAATATTTAATAAACAGGGGCAGAACAGGAAGAGTACACTGAATTATTGCCAACTTGTTATCCTTACGGGTCCCATTCTATACAATTTGCTCTCCTTAAAATCTAATTTTCCTTTATTTCAGTCAGACACTCAACCTTCTCCACCATTCACAACAATTGCCTCTTCAGAAAATAGACAGGGGAAATACAGAAAAACATAGTCAGGCTGAGGAGGAATAATGTAACTGAAGCAAAGGCTGCAATTGCAGAAGAGGAGATAGAACCACTCATCCTTAGGTCAAGGGCTGCTGGTGGAAGCTTTCCAGGGCTCTGCATTTTGCACAGTTTACGAATGGGTTCATAGTAAAGTGACCTACCTCATCCCTTTCCTTTTTTTTTTTTTCTTTTTTTGGTGGTGGTGGCGGTGGTGGTGGTGGTGTTGTTGTAATTGGCCTTTCTTTAAGCAGATTGCTATTGTGCTAATTGCTTTAAGCTGGGCAAGACCAGAAAAGACAATTAAAAAGAAAAAAAGGAAAAATTAAATTATCCATGCCAAAATAAAAAATAATACTTTGGGTCCATCCTTTGAACTCACTACCACAGTGTTAGTCTTACTTGGTTCCTCGACTTCCATGTTCTCCCCAGGGAGCCAACGTTCATAACAGATGAGAACAAGGGAACTTGCCAGTAATTGCAGCAGGGATTTCTGATCTCAATGACAGTATGGGGGGTCATGAAACAGACTTAGGACCCATCTGTTAAGTCTGGGTTTGGGTTAGAAAAGCAGACAGAAGTACTGTGAATTCAACAACTCTTCATCTCTTAGATGCCTGACTTGCTTCCCCTGAGGAATTGCTCACCTCTGCCTTTGGGAGGCTGCTCAGACATCTGTGCTGCAAAAAACGGCGCTGCAAGGTTGAAACACCAGACAGAAACATCACAGCAACATTCCTTTGCTCACCTAAAGACTCAGCCAGAAAGGTCATTTTAGCTGCTGCTCTGGAGTGTTCAGTAAATTTAACCACTGACATGTACTTACCCTCTGCAACACATTATATATATTCAGAACAAAAAAAAAAAATGTTTTATGCAAAAAATAAGTCAGTCCCAGGATTAAAACTGTGCTGTTTAAAAACGTATGGGTCAGCCATGCATTTGAACCCACGTTAAGGAACTACATGGACAAACGAATTTTTCCTGACAACTGTCACTGAATTAACCTGAATTGCTATGAAATCACAGGCTGAACAATGAGTTAAGGTATTTTCTTATAGATTCATACAGAATGGGCTCCCCCTCAAAGATGACTCCTGGTCACCTTAGAGAGAAAAAAGAATCTGACTGTGAAAGAGAAGTACCATGTTTGAGTCCTGTGTGTTGGGTAGACAACAGTGAATCCTAATTGTGCTGTCACAAGGAGTCCCGTGGGGACTGCCACCCCAGTGTGTGAATGTGTCCACACATCTGTGCTGCTGCCTCTGTGGAAATAAGAACTGGATTTCTGAGTGCCTTCTAATTAGAAGTTCAGTGTCAAGGTTTTCTGCCTGGTGATACAAGTTTTATGTAATCAAGAAAATACATAAAATGGGGCATTTTGGAGGTTGCAGACTTTCCCTCTTGCTATCCATTTTTCTCCTATAGTAAGAAATATTCCCACGACTCCATGAGAAGACAACTTTCTCTTCTACATTATCTGACATTACCTGAAACCTCATGACCTGCCAGTGAAGAACCAGCAATAAAGGCATTTTGCAAAGTGAGTTTGAGAATATGATATACTCTGGACTAAATGTCAGAAGAGTGTTCTGCATCATGAGGCTTCATGTGGCATAGAGGGAGGGGATTAATTATTCATAAGTATCTTTTAAAAAGATCTAGCCACTTCTGCCTGCACCAGATCAGGGAAGAAGTCCACAGGCTCAAGAGAAGGCATGAACCTCCAAAAGAGGGATCCCAGGGCAGCCCTGAGTTTCTAGATGTGCAGTCACTGCTCAAGGAGTAATGTGAAACCCTGTGTGATGCAGGCAGAGCCCATCCATTTGCCTTTGTGCGTAGGGAGAGATGGGGACTGAGATGAAAAATGTGTGTGATAACAAAACCTCTACTTTCCCCTGACTCTCTTCAGCTCCCCATGCTGAGCTGCCCTTGCACAGTAAATGTGTTTTGTTATTGGTTTTCTTCCCCCACGCTCTCCCTTCTATGTCTCTTTCTCTCTTTCTTTGCCTTTTTTTATGAAACACAGCATTTCCCATTACTTTTCCCTGAGTTCTCACAGAGGTTTTTGTAACCTGTTGCCCTGACTGACCTGAGCTGGAAAGTGAGCTTTGCAATACTTCATGACACTGACACGGAGAAGTGATCGAACCCAGCTCACACCAAATTGCACTTTCAACCCAAGAGCAAACTTATCACAGATTAATTTTTTTCTTTCTCCAACCTCTGCCTTTTTATTAACTCTGGTCAAAACCCCACCCATGCAAAATCCAGTCCAAGTCCAATGTAACTTTGAGGTGCACCTTCTCATATCCAAGAAGATTTCAAACTACAAATTTGCTGCAAAGGGAACACTCATCTTTTGTGGCTCAAGGCTTTGTTTGACACCAGTGAAGTCAGCTTCAGACAAAAAGTCAGCCTTATGGATCTGAAATTTATCCTTGCACTGTGATAATCAGCAGCACTGACAGTTTTCTCAATGGTTGGTTGTGGAAATCTGCACTCTAATGCTCACATGGTATGGGTAGACAACAGCTTTTAAATAAATCCAGACATAATGGTATGAGACAGTTATTGGTTAAAGAGCATCTGCTCTCAATACATAACCCTTATTACCTCTAATAGGACATACACACGCACACACGATTATGGGGAAGGTACATCATGCTGGGTCCAACAGGTTTCATCTGCTGTTGTCAGGGTTGAAGCTTTTCAAATTTAGCTGTAATAGGACAGAGCTCTCCATGGAGGAAAAGGCAACACAGGTCTCTGTGTTCCAGCATTTTCTTGTTAAAGGATAAGCACAGGGATATTTAGGCTGTGCCAAGTGTGATCAGGGATATTTGTTGGGCTGAACAGATCAATAAATTACATATCAGTCATCCTATAAGTGGAGCAAAGAGCAGCTATGTTTAAATTCAAAATGAAGAGGCATCTGTATCATATAGAGACCTATTTTTCCATGGTTCATCACAACTACTGTCTTAGGAGGTGAAAAATCCAAGTCTCTGCACACGAAAAAGAAGGAAAGAAGCTCCTCACAAGCTGCTCTTTAAGCAACGCCATGGCTCCATTCACTGCCAGTGGAATTAATGGAAAAAAAACCTTAGGCTTCAGTAAGATTGGGGTTTGGTGTGTCCTAAAGTCACCTAATAAGCAAAAGAGAGATTGTTCAACAGGTGGGAGAAATCCACTTTTAAAGGCCTGCCATGTTTCAACTTGCTGGGTGCAATTGGCTGCACCCCCAGTCTGAGGGATCTGCTGCCACCTCACCTTTGCAGAAGAGTCACTAAGCCTGCACTTGACAGACATAATGATGGGCATGACAGGTTTCATTTTATAAATATTATATTGAGAAGGAGGAAAATCTTGCCTGGATTTTGAAATCCCATCACTGGCAAACACTTTATAGGCAACAAGGTTGCCTGTCTCTGCTTGTTGAGGTTCAAACCTTTCAATTTTAATATATTTTTTTTCTTTCTGATTAGGTCTTTAGAATTTGGGGATTGTTCTAGAAGAAAATTTTTTTTTTTTGCCAGACGAAGATTCTACTGTCACATTCCAGACAACAATGAAACACCTTGAGTTGCTTGTGAAAAGGCAAGGTAAATAGTGCTCTGCCTCTGAAAAGAATGACTATTTTTGCTGTGAAAGGTTGACCTAAATTGAAGAATGAAAAAAAAAAGGAGAGAAATACCTACCAGTGAATGCTCAGAAACCTGAGCAGTTGTTTGTACTGTGATAAAACTGTCAAAATAATGACTTTGATAATATCTACCTTTTTTACTCATATCGTTCTTTTTCACATTTAGGAGTCAGATAGAGACTGTAATTCTGTGGCTTTATTTACCTAAAACTCTTGAACTTTGTTTTAAACTGTAGTGCAGGGAAACTAAATTCAGTTAAAAGTCTTTCATCAGAGAATGAGGATTACAGCACATTTAATCAATTCTGGTATAACCAGACTAGATTTTAGCCCCCTTTCATAATCCCACATGGCTTTAGTAAAAACTTTGTCTGAGTCAGCGTAAGGCATACTGCATTGAGGCTTTAACAAACAAGAAAGTTTATCTCTTAACCTCCCAATGTCTGCATATGTCTGAAAGTCTATAATGATGGAACAGCTCTGATGCTGAGTGCCCAAATTTTCTTGGGCACTTGCCAACACAGTATTGTTTGAACAAAAGAAAGGCAGACACACACACTCACACAAGAATGAGTCGGGCTTTTTGCAAACAATGATTTAACTGTGCACAAGGGGAAACATAAATGGTCTCCTAGCACAACAGACACCCTGACAGGTTTATATTGGATAGGAGCTGAGATTAGCTCTGAAGAAATACAGATAGATGCAAACAAATTCCATCCAACTGTGCATTACTATATATCGATACAGACATATTTGCAAATTCATACACTTTATGAAGCCAGACACGGGATTATTATTGCTTGCTTGCAACAGAAAATAATAAATGCTAGCACAAGTAGGTACATAAAGCATAAACAAATGTGCTCTTTGGAGGGTTATATTCTGACTTCCTTATTATAATCCTTCATTTTAGCAATAATTAACTGAGGAAAAACCTTTATGTTGCACCCAGTCTCTGGCTCTCTCCAGTTCTTATCCAGGTGAAGTCATCTTGGAAAATTATGAGCACCGTTTGCAAAAGCATTAAGAGAGTAAGTGACTTCCATGCCACTCTCAGAAGGGGTTTAGCCTCTCAGCCTTAATGGTATTACAGCTCTCACATAACCTCCAAGCTGCCAGTCACTCTGAGCTCCACGGGCCCCAGGCTCCCTCTGTGATGCTCCATTCCATCAGCCCAAACACTGCCTGCCTCTCTCACAAGCAGCATTTCAACACCTCAGTAATATTTGCAAGGTCCTTTGAGGACTGACCATGAATGACTGCCTTAAAGACATGGAAAGCCTTTTTCATTGTTGCAAAAAGAAAGCAGTTTCATAACATCCCTTCCCCCAATTTTCACACTAAAATCCTGTTCCTAATTTTATTCTTTTCCCATTGAGAAACTATTTAATAATCCAAATAAGAACGTTTTAATTTATAAGAGTCTTCATTCTCTCTCTTAGGATGAAGACTTTCACTTTTTAAGCGTTTAGCAGATAAAAAGTGTTTCACTTTCATATGTGATGTGCTGTCCCATGAGGAATAGTTTAGTTTTTAAAATGTGAGATATCCCAGTCCCCTCCTGTTATTTTTCTCCACAGTGTGAAAATTTGGAGTTTTACTCCCACCGAGGAAAGATTTTTCTCTGAACTGGACAAATGGCAATTCTAGACAGCACAAGTAACCCTTTCAGATTCAAACAAGTCCCACTGTAACTTGTAAGGTGTTTTCAATGGTCAGGGATTGCATCCAAACAGCATTTTACATTCACCTTTCCTTCTAGAGAAGCAGTGAACCTTGGTTTCCTCAGATATGCCCAAAATCACTTAACTCACCAGACTGTTTTGGAGGTGAAAATAGTTTTGGTTTTGGGTTCTTTTGGTTATGCTTTTCTCATTCCCCCATGAAAGAAAATAATTATGTATTTAAAAACAATCTTGAATACCTCTCAGGTGTTATTACCTATGTTTACTCTTGATTGCTCCATAATAATCATAGAATCACAGAATGGTTTGAGTTGATAAGGACCTTGAAGATCATCCAGTACCAACCCCACTGGTTTCATTTTTCAGATGGTTTCCTCTCTTGTCTTCATGTAGTTACAGAAAGGTGGCATGAACAACACCTCTTCATCTGTGTGAATGTCTGAAATGATCTCTGGATGTCAACAGGTAATTAAGATTTGAGCTTGCTGCTCAAGTAAAAGGTTTTCTTTGTTTTCATTTTCTCTTTTTTTTTCCTGAAGAAGTCTTATGTCTTATGGCCGGACATGGAAAAAGACAGAGCACTAGGAAGGTTGAATATATCCAATACAATGGATTTGAGAATAAATGTTTCCATTTCCTTTTCACAAATTAGCTTGGTTTCTAATAAATGACAAACAAAGAATCAAAACCACAAAAAATAACCAGTTGGAGAAAGAAACTGAAATAAATCTTTTAAAACCAGTAAAATCATATGGACTTATGCCTACAGAGTCCATTCAGGGGAAAATGCAGAAAATTATAATATTCTCTCTCTATGTGGATTTCACAATGCAACAGAAAAACCCACATAGAATCATAGAGCATTTTGGGTTGAAAGGGACTTTAAACATGTAGTTCCAACTCCCCTGACATGGGCAGGGACACCTTCCACCAGAGCAGTTTGTTCATAACCCCATCCAGCCTGGCCTCGAACACTTCCAGGGTTGGAACATATCCACAGCTTCTCTGGGCAACCTGTTCCAGTGCCTCACCACCCTCACAGTGAAGAATTTCTTCCTTACATCTGATCTAAACCCACCCTCCTTCACCATAAAGCCATTCCTCTTGTCCTGTCACTCCATGCCCTTGTCGAAAGTCCCTCTCCAGATCCCTTGTAGTCCCATTTAGGTACTGGAAGGTGCTATAAGTTCTCTCCTGAGCTTTCACTTCTCCAGGTTCGACAATCCCGACTCTTGCAGCCTCACAGGAAAGGTGTTCCAGCCCTCTGAGCATCTCCATGGCCTCGTCCAGATTTGTTCCAACAGGTCCACATCCTTCCTGCGCTGGGGCACCAGAGCTGGGTGCAACAGAAGGCAAAAGACCATGGAGAAAAAAAGGTGAGGATGACTCAATGTCTTTTTTCAGAGCCTTTTCCATAGTGGGGATAAGGAGTTCCCCACTCCAATTAATCATTCCAGTTCCTTGTGAATATTCCTCATTGCTTATGAGAAACCCCTCTGAGCAGGAATTAGAATTTGAGCTTTGACCATGGAAATTCCCATCTGCACCACACTACTTCAGACACATTTGTTTCCAGAGGGTGAGAAAGAGATCCTTGTAGATGAGAAGTCCACGATGGATCAAATTCCCACAGCCCCCAGTGTAGGTCACACAACAGAGCAGGGCAATGGTTGGGAAGTACAAAACGAGGACCCCAGGATGACACCACAGCTCAATCCTATCAGTCAGCTGAGCTGCAATAAATCAACAGCGACAAATATTCCCCTGGTCTCTGCTGATCTCTTGGCTGCTTTCTAAACCTGAAGCTCTGTGTTTAATGAATTTTGAGGTAACACTCTCGGAGAGTGGGCAAAGGCACACGAGCTCCTTTGGAGGAGTGCACTAGAGGCAGTCCTTAATTACTATCCTGTTATTGCAGCTCGCTCTCCTTTTCAGGAATGGTTACTCCCAGCTCTGCTTTTCTCCCTTACACACATTCTAAATTAAAGTAAATCCAGTGAATCCAATCAGGTTACTGTATGCAATTTAGAGAAGAATTCAGTCAGTTTTTATTGCTCTTCTTTTATTTTGTTTCTTCTTAATTTTTAATTAGAGTGTAAAAAATGAAACCTGTTTTTTATTAAGTCCTTATTTATGAAAATTGCTTCAAACTATGCACGGAAGAGCACTGCATGATTGTTCATTTTACCATGGTTATAAATATTGTATTAAATTACGTATGACACAGAGAATAGTCAGTAATTTTAAAAAGTGATTTATAAAAAAAGCAGGGTAGGCAATTGAGATGATAGAGATGCATGGGTATGGATAACGCATTCATGTGCATATATAAGCAAAAAAAAAAAAAAACCAAAAAAGTAGCACAGAAAATAAAAAATTGAACACTTCAAGAACAAAGCCTAAAACTGTTATGATGCTGAGACTTTCTTTTCCTATACCATCTATATATATCATATAACCTACATTAAAAAAAAAAAAAACTGAGAGCACAACAGAGCTAAAGAGTCAATAGAGAAAACACGTTGCACAGATTTGAAATCAGAAATTTGAGAAATAAAATTCCTATGCAGCTTATATTTAGTTTTAGGGAGTAAGTCACCTATGTGGGAAATCAGACATCTTTCCTAAGAACAATAAAGCAGGTGGAGTTGTGTGAACCAATGCAGGCTGTTGCATGCACAAGGCTGGAAGATATTTAACAATTAGGTGCCTTCCAGGGCTGTCAGGTCTTTGAGGATTTTTGCAGTTAGATTTTCATTTATGATTCTGCTAGTATATAATTCACCTTGCACTGAAAACTTATACATTAGTTGGGAGAAGGGGAGAAACAAATCCCAAGGTATATGTATTAAAAAGGAACCACACCCAGAACACTTCTGTTGGTATCATTTTGATTTTTCATGATAAATATATATGTAACAGGCCTCTCTTTACACTCAGTGCTGCTGACCAAAGCTAAGTCATTCAAGCAACTTGAAATAATAAATGCTTAAAGGTTCATTTTCTTTGTGTCCCATTACTTAATTTATAATTTTGCTGCCTCACATGTCAGAAAAAACCCCAAACCTCTCTTTCCAGTATTTAGATGTCAACTGTATTCTGTGTTGTCAAAACTCACTTATCACAAGAGGATAAAGGGTTAAGAAATAAGTGACAAAGGACATATGAAACCAGAGAATTAAACCGAAACCCTCCTTTGAAGAAAACTGGGGGATGCTGCTGTCTCTGGATGCCTCTTAGAAACACAGTTTGATCTGATATTAATCAACACAGATAAAAAGACAGAGAAAGATAGAAAATTGTGTGCAAAACAGGCATTCAGGCAGCTTGGTTTTGCTACCCAGGTTGGTGACAGACTTTATGCATGACCTTAGTAACATGAAAACACCACAAATAATATATCAGCATTGAGCAGCATCCCAAGGAAACCACCCACCAATTTTTCCCTGCACAGAAAGAGCTGCTTTCCCAAGCTAGAGTCCTTCTGTCATAAGATTTAGATATATAAGAAAAATCAAAACACCTCAGGATTGTGGTTGATCACCTGGAGTCCTGGATATTAATGCCAATCAAAGTTTTTTCTGGTAATCTCTATATACTTCTGTTCCCTCCTCTAAAATACGAGTGTTTCCTATCTCCCTGAGAGCTGGAGATGCCTGTGAGGTGCTTAGATACTAGAGAATGGAGACCATACAAAAATAAAGGGGCTAAATCAGCTCACTTACACCCTGAGGGTGGCTTTCAGGTTCAGCACTTTCCACAGACTGTCACTCCATGGGATTTCAGAGTCCTTCAGAGGTCCCTCCTTACACCCCAGCAAAGCCGGAAAAGGAATAATTTTTCCCTGGGCATATTTAGAGATATCCACATTTTTTAATCCGTCTTTGCTACGTTATCTCTACATCCTGGGGTGTCTCAGCACAAAATATACCTGTACTTGAATGTCTGTAAATCCATAAATCCCAGTAAATTCCTCTATTGCAAATCCATGTTAAAGCTCCCTGCAAATCTCAGACTTGCTTCTCCTTTCACTTGCAGTGGTTTTTCCACTCGTTAGACTCACTCCTTCTTTACTACTGTCAGATAAAATGAGGTTTTATTTTTCAGATCAGATCCTCTAAGTGAGGAAATGGATTTTTTCCCTGAAAATTCATATTGCCTGGAGTCATGTCAAGCAGCAGTGAGACACCAGTTCAGCACAAGAGGGGGAGTTACAGCAATTGATGACCAAGGCAATGAGTGTGGTTTTATCTGCCACAAGATAAGTGAGAAGAGAAAATTCCTGTGGCTTGTTTACCAGTGATGTCATGGTGATGCCACTGCTGCACAAACCATTCCTTGTGCCCTGGGTGGCTGACACTGTCTTTGTCCCCAGGGCTGCAGTGGTTGCTCCATGAGAGCATCCTGAGTGGGCTGACTCCTGATCTCCTCAGCATCCTTTCTTGAGAAGGAGAACTAAGGGAAAAAATGGCCTCTTTGGAGACTGCTGTGCTCTGGTCAGGAGGCAAAGCCCCACAGATGTGCAGAACCTCCTTGGGCAGTTCACGTCTTGTTATTGAGGGTGCTGTTATCTCATGGATCCCCTGACAACCAGCCAGGATGGAATCAGCTACAGCGTGGTGAGCGTTACGTAGGAAGACGTGACAATTTTATCCCCATATGTCAATTGCTGCCGTGCAAGTTTCATAACAAGAGCAATTCCAATAAACTGGGGGAAAAAAGAAAATGTCAATTCTATCCAGATTAGATCTATGTAACCCTAGATGCTTCTCAGCTATGTGAAGGTGTACTGATAATAAGCAGTGTATATGCCATGAAAAACATGAAGATTTGACCAGCTTTAAAAACTCTAGACTTTTTCATAACAAGTGAAGCATGAAGTATCTTGTTCACTTGTATATGCATACATATATATGAAGCTTGAAAAAAATCTTCTGATTTTTTTCTTTACAGCTCCTACAAAACATCAGCTATTGCAGAATGTCACCGGTGAAAATACGAGCATATGTATGAAATTGATTTAATGCCAGCTAAAGGAACATTAATCTAGCTGCAAATTTTCACTGCAGGGACATGGTGCAGTAAATTTCTGCTAGTCTAACACTGGAGTTGATATTGCATGATATACGACACTTTCGTTTGGAAAAGAAAAGAAAACTTTTCTTCAAAACCTTAATTGACTCTCATATATTTCTGAGTACAAATTGTACTGGATAATAAAGGCAATAAGTATAGCAAGTAAACCCACATTTTTCAAACACTCTGAAAGATATACAATTAAGGTACCCAGCTCACTGTATTCTCTTCATTCCCTTTATAATAACTGGGAGTTAACATTCTTAATTCACATTGATTTCCTTCATGGATTTTTTGGTTACTAACATACAAGCAGAACAAGAAGAAAAAGCCTGTGCTTCCAAGAAATCCTTCAAGGTGAAGTCAATAATTGGGCTGCCTCATGGGATCATCTGCAGCAATTCCAGGTAAGGAAAGTCATGGGACTGCACTATCACTCCTTAGCAAGAGTCCAGTCTCGAGTGGTTTTCTTTTACCATGTTTTGTACAATTTATCATGAAATTATGTCATTAAGGACATAAGTAACCACAGTGACTTCAGATGCTCCAGAGATTATACAGGGATAAGCATTTTATATAAAACTGCTCACCAAAAAAAAATAAAAATAAAAATAAAAAAAGGCATTGGTCTCATCCCCATTTCACTACATCAAGGTCAGAGCTTTGGACCAGTGGATTGGGATGCAGTGTTGTTCTTTCAGAGTCACCAGTTCACCAAGCAGGCCTGGAAGGTGGTAACTTATAGCAGAGGTGGTTAAAAACATCTTTGAAACCCTCTGTTAGGTCTACTTCACTGACTGGTATGCAAATGATTTGGCTGCTCACTTGTACAGGGTAAATCAAGGGTAAATGTATTTTTCTGCCTGATTCAGAGCAAGCATCACTGATCTAAATTTGAACATTATCTTATGTCATTAGGCAATCTGAACAGCAGCATGTCCCTATTTCCTTTGGCAGAGGTATTTTTCTTACTGCCGGAAGGAATTGTTCTTTTCTGCCTTGTTTCCCTTTTCAGTAAAGATAGGAAACAAGAAGCATTTACAGCACCAGCCACTCGTGCTAGAAGTACTTAACATCTTCAGAAACTGTACTGACCTTTCGGTCTGAGCTTTCTTTAAATTCCAGTGACAGAGTAGCTAACACCCCTTACACACACCACCTTTCTGATTTCTACCAGCATTTCAACTGCCCCAACATGAATTCTCGTTTTGTCTTTCTCTACAAATGTGTACACATGCACACACCCCCAGATGCCCAAACAAACAGCTGGACTATGCTTACAGACAGCTGGGCTTGCAGCTGGGCATGCTTTGTTCATAGAATCATAGGATGGTTTGAGTTGGAAGGGACTTTAAAAGTAGTCTGCTTCATCATGCAAAGTAACACAAGAAAACAAGACAGATTTTGCAGCCTCAGTCTATGCTTTGTGCAGCTTTTCATCAGCGCTCCAGCTGGTGCACCCTGAGGATGGCAGGTCCTTTTTCCTTTTAATGACTTGCTAGCTTCCATGTGGAAAGGCTTTTTCCCTCTGTTTTTTTATCAAGTTCTGGCAGCAAGTCACCGTCAGGACTTGACTGGTTGTAAGGGTGAGCAGTTGGTCTGACTCCAACGACACCTTGAAGATTCCAAAGGCAGGAGACTTTTGGGATGCATTTCCAGTCCTATGACTGTTTCCCAAGTTAGACATATCCTCTACAGTCCTGAGATGCTGCTTATCTAACAGCATGTCTTTTTGCCCTGACTGGCCACATGGAACAGCTGGTACGGGATTTTAGAGCATTTCCAGCGGCAGCCTTAAAGAGCCCCTGATGTCCCTGCACAGGAAGAGGACATGGCCACGCCAACCATACCAAAAAGTAGGTGCAGTAGTGTTCTGTAATAGGCATTTTATTGCAAACTGTAAAAGTGATCCCATTTGCACCTGTTAATAAAGGCAGACCCATCTGCAGTCTGTGTTCAGCCATCCCAGAGTAACCTGTCCCATGGATCAGCTGAGGTCCTGCATATGCCACCTCACGAACAAGTGATGGATGTCACAAATAGTGGGACCCTGAGGGTTTTTTAGGACTCTGCAGGGAGCAGTCCATTCTGAAATCTAAACTATCCCAATTGCCATGCAGGGATCAGAAGTATAATTCAGCAAGATCTGAAAGGGAAAAGCTCAGAGGCAGCATAAACAGAGTCAGATTGTCCTTAGCCTAATGGAGGAAGGGCAATAAAATGTAAACAAAAAGTGTCCAGCTTCAATCTAAGAGTTATTCAAACAGCCACACAAGCAGATTAAATCAAAATGTTTGGATAAGAATATATGATGGTGGGAGGAAGAGAAGATGGTTAAAAGGGATGCAGGTTTCTTACCTAATATGTATTTTATACAAAAAATACCTGAACTTGCTTTGAAGGTGACCTTCTTGCAGAGGATAAAGCTGACAAATTTCACTCTAAGGCTGGAGATTCAGAAGATAACAAATGGTTGCAATCAATAGTGGAACAAAGAGGCAACTTTACCCTTTGGCAATAGGGAAGGGCATGGCTCTACTGGGTAAGTGAAGTCTTGCTCTACTGCTTCATAAAGTACAACCCTAAGATTTTGTGCTGCTTGCTCAGAGATTCCTGCAAATCCCTCGTAATCACATAGTGTTACATCAAAAAATATTTCTTGTACGTCTTAGTATAAACAGGTTTTTTCTGCCAATATATTTTAGAAGCAGATGGAAAAAACGGAAGTGGAGCCTTCTCTCTGAAGAATGAAAAACTGAATTCTAAGTCACAAGTTCACATTTCAAGTTGCAAATAAAAAACCAAAAAACAAACAAAAAAAAA
>VZTJ01002533.1:750264-848817 GCA_013397795.1 Orthonyx spaldingii | reverse complement strand
AAAAAAAAACAAAAAAAAAAAAAAAAAAAAAAAAAACAAAAAAAAAAAAAAAAAAAAAAAAAAAAAAAAAAAAAACACCAGAAAACCTACTCTGATGATTTTGGAAATAAATGTTTTCAATCAACTTATTATTCATCAACATTTGCTATTTTGAGTCCCTTGAAATTCTTTTATTCTTTCAAAAGAATTAATATTGAATTTATTGAATTTTTGCTTACACTTGGCAAATTTTTGTTCCCTTTTGTTGCCCATAGAACATCTGTTTGTTAATAGTTCCCACTAACTGATGAGTATCTTTAACTATTAACTCTTTCCAAGCCCTTTTTTTTTTTTTTAACATTATACAAAAACATAAAACACATCAGTGGCCAAGGTTTTATCAGAACTCTGAAATACCAATTCCTCATGGTGGAGAGAAGCACAGGATAATCAAGGCTGGGAATGAACTCTGAAAGCCACCTGGTTCAATGCCTTTCACAAAGAAAAGGCAGCTAAAATCAGGTACTCAACACCTCCTCCATCTGATTTTTTAACTGACCAAGGTGAGATTTCACAGCTTCTCTGGGCACCCTCAGCCTCTGCTCACCAGGCAGGTGCTCCTTCCCCAGCCGTGTCCATGGGCTTTGCTGATCTCCTGCACTTTACAGTGTCTTTCTTGCAAAGGGGAGTCCAGTGCTGGGCACAGCACTGCAGATGTGGACTCACCAGAAAAAACCAAACCAGCCCTTCTGCACACAGATCCTTTCCAATTTGCATCTTAGGCAGCAGCAGGTGAAGGCACACAGAGCCTTCTAGGCTCAGCTTTTTACCCTGACTGCTCAAGAGCTGTGCCTGCATTTGCTCTGACAAGTGACCCTCAGATTTCTGGCAGCAGAAGTTGTCAGCTTTCCAGTATTGTGGTTTTTTAGGTCTTAGGACTATCAGGCTGTCAGTGCCATGGGCTGCTGACCTAACAGGATTGTCAGCAGATGTCCCCACTGAATCCCTCCCCATCGTTGTGACTTTCTAACACGTTTTTCTTTGGCTTCAGGATGCTTAACAGAGCAGCAGAACAGTTCCCAAATAACAAGGGTAACAATGACAGCAACAATAGCAGCAGAAGGAAAAAAGCCTCATGCAATCAGTCAGGGAGGAAATTAGGACACTGAGGCTGGGAACAAGGGGTAGGGGGGAATGCTGCAAGTGACAGGAAAGTAGATTGAGTTTGAAAAGATTTTTTAGGTCTGTATACAAGAGGACTCAAGAATATCCCACCTGAGGCTATCTGTGAGCTCACCTTCTGAGATGTCTTCATTGTCAGCACAAGAGACAATGCTTTTTGAAAACCAACACAGCACATACACAGGAAATAATCTGTAGTTACACAGCCAGGTGGAATCAGGCTTAGAGAAAAAGAAACATGTAATTCTTAGACTGTCCAAAAGAGTTGTTTCAACTTAGATGTAAGCCAACACAATGTAGGTATTAAAAAACATGAGTAAAACTGACCTAGAACTGCAGTAGACTGATTGGTTAACTATAAGCCAAATTTCAGTTTCTCCAGGAGACACATCTGTAATCTCTATGTGCCACAGGTGGAAGTATGGGGATTTCTGAAAACATGATTTGGGGATTCTTTTAAGCTTTTTCTTTCCAAATTTTAGTAGCTTGGACCCTTCCTGGACAAGGAAAGGAAAATGGTGCTTTCAGAGTCTTTCTTTTTTTTCACACTAACAGCATGCTATGAATAAAGTCAGCTAGCAATAGAATCACCAGAAAACAGGAGATCAGAATTTTTCTTTCTCTGCTAGTGACTTGGGATTAGACCTTGAAAAACTGTGTCCCTCTGAGCATGTTTCCTAGACAGACTGTGGATGCCCCATCCCTGGAGGTTTCCAAGGCCAAGCTGGATGTGGTTCTAAGCAACCTTGTCTAGCGGGAGGTGTCCCTGCTCATGGAAGGGGGTTGGAACTGCATAGTCTGTAAGGTTCTTTCCAACTCCAACCATTTTGTGATTCTACAATTCCATGATTCTGTCTTCTCTAGTTTTCTATTTTGCTGTGTTACAACAGAGTTGTGGTAGCTCCAAGGATTTACAGCAGGTCTGGCTTTGGTCTGAGATCCAGATTACTACAACGTAGCTGGACCAAAGCATCTATGTTTGCTCTAAAGCTCATTTCACCCTGCAGTGTTCCTCATGATGGAGGGGTGTCAGACTACACACAAACACTGAACTTCTCTTTTTTATCCAATATATCCTCATCTTCTAACAGAATCTTTTCCTGGGAGTGAAAGTAAAAATTCTCCACTAGCTGAAAATGGTCCCTAGTTTTTCACTGCTGTTTTATGCACAAGGAACCTGGTCAGTGCTCAGTAGGCTTCTTGATATTTTAGTAGATGAAATTCGAGTCATCTGATCTCCATCTGTGCTTTTAATTCCCAATCTCTCTCTTTGGCTACATCCTGATTAATGAAATAAACAAGACCAGAACAGCACAGAACTGGGGTTCCATCATTGTTTGAAACGCAAACTTTTATTTCCCTGCATTCTCTACTTTCACACAAAATGGTCAGGCTGATCTGGGGAACCAAGAAGCAGCTTGGATGCAGCTGTGTGTTCTGAAGAAGGAATTTAGCCACACATACACAATCTGCAGTGTGCAAGCTCTCCCCACAGCCAGTTTGTTAGCAGAGCCGTAGCCTTCCACATTTCACCTGGCTTGAATTTTGAATTGCATCCTTAAAGCATTCTAGGAATGCTGCTGCCTAATTTCGACAGCCATAAAAGAATTCCTCATGAGGAAGTGCCTTCTTAGAACTCCCATTTGGGAGAAAAAACCCTTTCCAGAAATGACCTGCAATTCCTAAAAGCACAATAGACAAATGACCAGTGCATTTCCCATAGAAATTTTGCTCTCAGATCCTCTAGGCATGTCTGAAAAAATCTCTTGGTCTTTCTATAAGATCTGTCCTGTCATGAAATGGAGACTGTCACAGACAGAACCTTAAGGAAAGCATGATGCAAAAGTAAAATATAATTATTACTGAACAGCTTTTAGATTTTACTTTAAATTTTTGGGATTTTATAAGAAAAGGAGGTGAGAGGCAGGATCAGAACACAACACAGCACAGAAAATATTTGCACTGGCTTTACGCCTGTGCATCTCCACTGAGTTTTGCTGATCTGTTTAAAGAAGAAAGAAGATTCTGGACTAGAGAGTCAAACATCAAAAACAAAACTAGGGGGAAAAATTGCATTTTGTTTTTCACTCTCCAAAGCTTTTTCTTAATAAAACTTCAGACTATAAAAGCACAATAAATGCAGAAAGCACATTAAAAATGCTTCTCCATATCAGGAAATTATGTTTTTAAAGCAATTTTGGATTCCCACCTGTCTTTACAATGGTACCCTGAATAGCTTGTTTGTGCTGAATCTATTGTACAAACTATTACAAAGCCAATAAATCCAAATTACGTATTAAAATATGAATTGAGTTTAGGAACTAAGACCAGATTAAGAGGAAAAAAATTCTCTTTTTCTCTGAAACGATCTTAAAGACTTTACTGACATTCATTTTCTTTTCTCCACTGATTTTATTGACAGCCAATTTTGATAGGTTCTCTTTTTTGCCAGGTTTCAATATTTCATGACAGTTGGCAATTCAGTGTTGACATAGTGATAGGATTTGATATGACCCCCAATACTTAAAAGCCAACTTTATTTTGCAAGCAATAGCTGCCAACACTTTAAATAGACATGCAGTCCTGATATATTACACCTTTCTTGTATGGGAGCAAAGTATGATGCGAGGTGAGCCACCAAAATCTGTCTTGTTTTCCCTTGAATAAAAGTCCCCAAGGGAGCAACTTTCTTTTTCTCTCTTTCCTTTGTATTTATTTATGCACTTACCCAGGAATACAGGCAGCAGGTGTTGCAGCACAGCTGGAAAGGTTATCACTGAGGTCACACAGGAAGTTTTGGGGTGTTGGACAGTAGCAGGGGCTCTGGCCAGACAAGGGAGAAGCCAAGTGTGAAGTGCAGTGTCTTGCAGCTCCTGGTCCTAATGGTCTGCTGTCCTCATGGAACACAAAGAAATTCTGTGACTGTACAGAGAACCAAAAATAAGATGTTCAAGACAGTCCTTTGCATTCCAAAAGCAAGAGGAAACAGCTTCAAAATATTTTTATTAGATATTAGGAAATTTTCTTCACTGAAAGGGTTTCCAAGCATTGGAAGAGGCTGCCTAAGGAAGCAGTGGAGTCACCATCCCTGGAGATATCTGAGACGTGTGGATGTGGGACATGGGTTAGTGCTGGGTTTGGCAGAACCGTGCTGATGGCCGGACTCAGTGATCTTGGGGGGCTTTTCCAACCAAATGGTTCTATGACTCCACAGGATGGGGTCTTAAGGACTGACCCAACTCTAAACCTTCCCCTTCACAGCCTCTGTAGCAGAGAGGACTCCTACGAGGAAGGGAGACTTCTGAGTAAGTAACGAAGGCATCCCTGAATACCCCTGGACTATGCTATGTTAGAGAAATTCCCAAGTACTGAACAAAATTTTGAACTTTATTCCAATTGCAAACATCTACTTCATCAGCTTCCAGAGCAGCTTTGAATTCAGAAAGACACAAAGATGTGTGTTCCTAGGGGCAGTAGTGAGGAACATTTTATGGGATCTGACACACTCTGACACTTCAGTTCTGC
This sequence comes from Orthonyx spaldingii, assembly GCA_013397795.1. Lineage (NCBI taxonomy): Eukaryota > Metazoa > Chordata > Aves > Passeriformes > Orthonychidae > Orthonyx > Orthonyx spaldingii. The sequence goes on along the minus strand of VZTJ01002533.1, from coordinate 844,131 downwards.
ACTGTTCATGGCAATGGTGTCAGCAGATAAACTACGTCTGTAAATTTGATTTAAAATCTATATATGTACAACAATTAAAACCAACATCCTGATATCTGATTGTTCCCTTATGCTCACTTTTGGGACATAAAGACCAAATTTTTCCACATTATTCCACTATTCTGGTGCATTCCCAGTCTGCACCATGGTGTCCATCTAAAGAGCTGCTAACAAGTAGTTTATGCTATCTTTGCAGAGGCCTTGGCATAGTCCTGTCATATTTATTAAGGTGCTTTAGCCCATTAGTTCTGCCAAAATAAGATTTGCAACTTGGAAAGCAAGGATATCTGGAGAAAACATTTAGGGTTTTTGTCTTTTAAGAAACTAAAACGCTCTTTTCAGAAAGTCATTACATCCTTGTTACTACTGAATGCAGCATTATGGAACTGTCTGACTATTAGTTATAGTTGTTCATAATAACTGGATTCCATTTAAGACCCTAACACAGCTGACCTGACAAAAACAGCTTTTCCTGCACATCAGCCCCATCTCTATGGCAATGCCTTCTGCTTGGGTGTCAGAGCTTCTGCTCCTGATTAACACATCCTACTTCAGGTTGCTTTTCTAAAGCAGGGAGAGTGCAGTGAAGCCCATTTTGTGCACAGGAGGTGATCACAGAAACACTGCAATGACTTACCTGCAAAGTCTGTGCCCCAGACGTGAATCACGCTCCAGAATCTAAATTGCAACACTACTGTAATTTCCTTCCCTATTCCATTAAACCGAATTTGCTTAAACTAATGTAGCAGATGCTCTGTGCACAAGAGTAGTGTCACATTAAAGATTTCTCCTCTGCTAGTCACAGACTATGAAAGGAGTCACCTGAGCTAACTTGAGTGATCTGTACCATAGATGTATACCATGTCTGATCATAACAGTGCCATTTGAGATCTCCTAGAGTCTCACAGTCTGGCTTTTAGCATCTGGTCTTGAAGACTGGCAGTTTGTGAAGTTCTGTCTCACTTCAGATTTCCTTGTGCAGTTGATCAGACACCTCGAGCCACCTCACGTGGCACTAGAAACCTGTTTGTTGGCAACCAAATCAAGCTCCAGTTTGGATCCAGCCAGCCCCAGTGCCTTTAGTTGGTGCAGAGTCACACAAGGAAACAATGCCTCTCTTTCACACCTGGCTAGTCCTGTCCCTTTTAAAGCCATGCTCACTGCCCACTCTTTGCATGGTCAGCAATTTCCTACTCCAGTAATCTTCTAATGATCCTCTTTGCATTGCTATAAAGGTAATCCCTAATGAGTTAAAAAACCTCATTTCTATGATTTTATGAGATGCCATTTGAAAGAGGTCAGGAGAAGAAGTTCTCATGTTTATTATTAGTAACTGGTGATTTAATTTTTCATCTGCTTTACCTCCTTTAGCATCTCTTGCCTTAAGTTTAAGGCAGCTGCTCTGGGAGGTGTTCAGCTGTATGAATTATAACCTGGCTTTGAGCAGGAGGTTTAAGTACACAGAGTGAGCCACTTGATTGATGGCTCATTTGATCAGCTGTGCAGGCAGGGTCCTTGCTCTGCTGCAAACCTGACTGCACAGTCAATACTGCAGCATCCCGGGCTGGCAGGAGGATTCAGAGTCAGCAGCTGTACTATAATAAAATCTGCATCTCTGTAGAGCTGGTGTCTTGTATCTTGCTTATCTCTACATCTCAGCTGCCTTTCACGTAAGAGGTCCAGGTCTGGGGGAGTCGTTCTTGTCCTCCATCCTTCTGCTCAGGCCAGTCTGTCCCCTGCCAGCTGCAAGAATTCCTGTGGCCTCTTGTCTCCAGCTGGCTGACCAAGAACAAGGGCTCTGTTGCACTGCTCTGTTGTCACAGGAGTGAATTTCACCTCAGAGAAAATCCCTGAGCTTGAACATAATGGACAGTGAAAATTTCACCAGTGAGAGTTGGTCTACTTCTATTGATTTGTTTGGTTTTTGAGGAAAGAAAACTGTCTGAAAAAGTTATGTCCTTTCTGTTGTTCAAACAGTAAAACTTACTGTTCAAAAAAAGTTACACATGAATCACAGGGACAGCTCAGCTATCAAGGGAACCATGGTCCCTCGAGGGAAAGGAAACACAGACGAGGACACCAACCTGAGGAAGAGTGAAAATCTCTGGACTCTCTTTTCATGATCCACCACAGCAGCTTAGATAGGCAAAATTCAATGTCAAGCCTGAAAGAAGGTTGCAGTGAGGTGGGTGTTGGTCTCTTTTCCCAGGTAACAAGTGACAGGATGGGAGGTAATGGCCTCAAGTTTTCCCAGGGGAGGTTTAGATTAGATATTAGGAAAAAATTTCTTCATGGAAAGGGTTGTCAAGAATTGGAACAAGCTGTCCAGGGAAGTGGTGGAGTCACCATCCCTGGAAGTGTTCAAAAAACTCATGGATTTGGCACTTGAGGACATGGTTTCGTGGTGAGCATGGTGGTGGTGCTGGGTTGATGATTGGATTCAATTATCTTAGAGGACTTTTCCAACCTTAATGATTTTATTAAATATCTCTGAACTGCAACAATTTGAATGTTTGTTAGAATGAAATATTTGGATGTGAGGTGGATAGACTTGAAAGGCAAAGTTTCATTTCTACTCTGCCAAATTCACTCAAAAGGTCTGTTCTCTGGCCTCCAAGCTCCCTGATCCCACCAGCAGATTTTGTGGGAAGGCAACGTTGACCTGTCCAGAGGAAGATTTGGGTAGGAAGCAGTTAAACCAACTGAACGTGTTCAAGTCCATGGGATCACAGGATATACAAATTAGGATGCTGAGAGCTGACTGATGCCAATGCCAAGATCCTTGTCATTGTTTTTGAAAGGCCCAGGGAAGTGGTGGAATCACTGCAGATGTGGTGCTTGGGGACACGGTTTAGTGATGGACCTGGCAGTGATGGATCAGTGGCTGGATTCCAGGATCTTATATGATTTGGAGTGATAGTGTTTGTCTTCCCAAGTAAGTGATATGAGTGCTGGAGAGCTGCTTCCCTGGGCACAGCTGAACACTTGCCTGAACATGGGAAGTGGTGAATGAATTCCTTGTTTTGCTTTGCTTGTGTGCATGGCTTTTGCTTTCCTTATTAATGTGTCCTTATTTCAACCCACGACTTTTCTCACTTTTACTCTTCTGTTTCTCTTTCCCGTCCCACAGGGAGCAGGGGAGGACTGGAGCGAGTGGTTGTGTGGTACCTTGTTGCCAGCTGGGGTTAAATCACAGCAGTGTTATATAAAACATATTATTATATTATATTATATTAATATGGTTATTTTTATGCAACTGACAGTGTATTTATTATGAATACCTCACATGTACTGTGTTCTATACATGTTACATGAAGTGCATAGCAGTTCATATGCAAACACTACAGCAAAGGTTTTTTATAGATATCTACAAATGTGTTTATGGAGATGGCTATTACATAAACCCACCAGTAACAGCTTCTTGAGGAACCCAGTTCTGTCACTGCATGTTAGGGAAGATCTGAAAACTGCACGAAGCTCCTCAGGAGACACCGGCCTCGTGCTGCCTCCTTCCTGCTCTCTGATTACATTTAGACAAGAGGTAGGGGCTCAGACAGGGCTGTGCTAAGGCTGAGGAAATTTGAAGAGGCAGGAGAGTTCAAATGTTACCAGTCTTGAATGACACCTGTAAACAAATCGTAGCAATGAGATTTTGGAGCCAGACACCTCAGTCTCACTTATTCCTTGCGCTAGTTGTCTGCATCCATGACCAGATCAAGTTCTCAGGCTGGGAAGATGACAGATAGTTTCATTCCTAAACATTTCATGTGTATACTGTTCCTGGGACCAGCCCCATGATTTCTTTCCAGGCTGCCCTTTTCCAGCCACTCAAATATTACTTTACAGACATGTTTTGGGTCAAAATTCAGTTACCAGCTGCTTGTGGAGCTTGGTGATGTCACTAGATGAAGTATCTCCCTTCAGAAATGAAGAACTATTGGTTTGTACCAAACTTCTTCATAATCACTGGAATCTGTCCCACTTGCTAATGCAGAACAGGGAGGTCTGAGCAACAGGAAAATACTCTTACACATTATTTCTCCATGGGGCAATTTGTTAGAAACAGTCGTGAAGGTCATGAACCACATCCACTCCTGCAAGATCAGAGCAAGGAAAGGTACAAGAGAGTAATTTCTGGATTAAGGAGCAAGAAAAGGGTGAAAAGAGCAGGATAAGCAATTCTCAGAAGCTCTTTGGAAAACCATAAACAATCTGGTAAGGGGGAGGAGGTGTGGGAGTTGAGCAGAAGAAAATTAAAAGGATAATTAGAAGACAAAAAAAAAAAATGGGTTGCTGAGAACATTTTAGCTGGTGAAGCCAGGGTTTTCAGATGAATTCACAGCAGACAGATGGTAAAAAGGGGGAAAAAAACCACCAACTAACAGCACACCCTATAATCAGTTCCTTAGCATGAATATTAGGGGGATTTAGTTAGGGATAGGGAATGAGGAGTTGGCAGCCTTAACATACAATTATTTTGTTTTGTATCTTCGCAACAGAGGAAGAGGAATCAGAGCAGCTGGAGACAAAAGCCACAGCCCTGGGTTGTTGTGGGGTGTGAGCTAGAACAGTTAAATAATCCTCACCATCCACCTAGACTCATATTGTAGCTGCAGTTTACACATTTACGTGCAATTGTGGTTGGGATTCCCCTTTTGCTTTCATACAAATATCTCTGGACACTTGGAAGATTAACTGATGAACAAATGGGTTAAATAGAGAAGTCTTTTTGCCATATCAATAATCAGTGTATCCTAGAGGAAAAGAAAAAAGTGTAATTAAAGAACAAGCTAAAACAAACTCACACACCCCATTCCCGCATTTGTTGATAACATCAAGCAACAGAAGCTGTAATAAGCAAAATAGGAAACAAGGAAAATCATCTCCCCAATGTCTTAGGAAGACCTTCACAGTTCAACAGGGTGAAGGACAGAGACTTGGAAAGCTGGTTTGACTGCAATGCACCTTCATGGCGTGGGGCAGAGACCAAAGCAGCAAAATTGCTTTGGCTCAGCACCACAAAAGCTGTTGTCTTGCTCTGGATACAAAAATGATCCATACAAACCAGCCTGGAGGTCCCTGCACAGTATTCTCCAGAGCCCTGGATCAATGAATCAGCTCTTTGGGGGCAGGTGGGGTGTCCCCATGGCATCATCTTTGGCAGAGATGTTTCTCTTTAGGTTGTTTCTCTTTTTTTAGTGGCTAAACTGAGATGCTCTACACAGTATCAGCTTTCTTGAGGGATGTGCTTACAGAGGTGACTTTTTACTCCTGTGTAGTCTAAAGCTGGGCTCAACTCATACCCAAGATGAAAAGAATCCTCATGTAGACTTGGAGAAGTCCTAAAAATATGAAACATTTCATTATAAAAACCATTTCCCACTGAAATTACTAGCAGAACTCCCATTGATTCAATTAAGGGAAGAATCACAGTGTTTATAGCCCCCAAACCTGCTTATACATGAGGACATCTGACTCATGAGGATAGTAACCAGAGGCAAGCTATTCACACACTTTACTTTTCATGGAATCATAACTCTGGACAGCACAGATGAGACCAAATTGATTTTGAATAGAGAAGCATTTTTATGTAAGGCCAAAGCTTTCAGATAATTTTGCTGATTTCAATGATAATTTAAATTTGCACTGCCCTGTTAATTTAGGATGTTTTTAACAGAGGTATTACTGAAAATGAAGGAAATTAAATGGAAATGAAAGAAAAAAATACCCACAACCTTTGTAATTCCTCTAGTGGAGTGTCTCTCATGAAGACAATTTGATTTTGAAGTGTTGCAATTTGCACGTTATCAGTTCATGCCTGGCTGGAAATACGTTGTGTTTTGTGTGGTTTGGTTTCTTTTGTCACTGTTGAGGTACCCAAAACTATACAAAAAAAAGGAGAAAAGATTTTCACAAGCACCTGTGTCACAGACAGGTGTGAGATCAGGAGGGAGTTATCCATCCTAGCCACACATCTCCCATATTTCCCCTCACTCCATGTGGTGCTGTTCAGGGGCTGCGAGTCCCTGGACACGATCCCGGATACAAAGACCACCAAACCCAGGAGAGAGCTGTATCCTCCCCAGCCCTGGCCAGGGGGGCAAGCAGAGACCTGGCAGGCTCTCCCAAGACAGACAAAGTCCATGTTGTCCATAGGATTCCCAGAATCTCTCAGAACCAGCTTCCCAGACTTCCCACTCCCTCCAGGACAGCAGCTGCACTCAAACAACGGGCTGCATTAAACAACAGAAGCTGTGGGAAGTTTCTTAAAACAGATTTGATCTAGATCATGTTCCCTCCAAACCTCTTCCTCCCCCAGCTGTTGGATGCTCCAAGACCCCTTTTGTGCCACTCAAAGTTATGAATAACACGGCCTGGAGGACCTGAAATGGAAAGAAATGTCAGAATATGGTGAGTAACACCATACTCTGGTTTCTCTGGAGGTTGAATCCTCCTTTCAGGAGAATTTCTAAAGAATAAAAGCCTCCATTTCACCCTGGCACAAGGCCTGGCTTTGCAACAGCTATTTCCATATTTTGATTGTTTCTTCTCAGAGGCTGTGATTCCTTGATAGATCAGAACTTGCATCACTTCATCTCCCACTTAACTAATGTGATGAGGAAAATGGAACTGCTACGGTGGCAATTTAAGTGTATTAAAGGAAAAAGTTAATCCAAAATTTTGATTCACCAAATTTAAAGTCCATTTCCATTACATTTAATAACTTCAGCCTCTCTCAGTTCATCTGTACTTATCTTTAAGTCTGCATGGCTGGGTGGCATTAGAAATAAGAAGATTATTCATAGTAGAGTGCTTTGCCTATGAACTTTTTCTTAGCTCTCAGTAAAGATAAAGAATATTTGCTCAACTGTATATCATTTCATAATCATGTGAGTGGTTGGCTCTTCTGTTCTTATAAAATCATATCTCACACCATCAGCCACAGACCTTTCAAAAAATACCAAAAAGGGTATAATTAATTCAAAGTAATCATTAAAGTATGAGGATTGTCAGAGACATGCTTTTTCATTTCCCTCCAAGCACACATGAATGATGAGATCCAAATCACAGATCTTGTAAGGGACTAGTTCATGCGTTTGTGGAGAGGAGGCAACTTGCTGCACGAATTCTCACCTTTTCTCTGTTAATCTTCATAAAGCATTTGGGTCTGAAGGCCTGAACCGTGATGTGCTTCACCACACCATGGTAAAGTAGGTGAGGAAGGGAGCCCAAGGAGAAAGCTCTGTAAGGACTGACACTGGCACGGTTGGGAGGGAGCAGGCTGCCTCTTGGGGTGGCATCAGGTGCTTCAGTTCTGGAGGATTTAAGGAGTGACTGGGGAGGGGGGGAAAGTGAGAGAAAAACTTCCAGGCAATCCTGCAGCAGCTGGTGCTTCCTGGCCTGTGGAGTCAAGGAGAGGGAGCAGAGCCCTCGGAGCCGGCGTGGGAGGAGGTGGGGGAAGGTGCTGCTGTTATTTGCAGCAGACGTTCCTTAGCAACAACCTTGAGCAGATGGGAGGCCGGGTACCACTGAGCAGAGCCTCCACCCGCAGCCCCCCAGCCTCCCCAGCCTCTCCCCGCGCAGGGGGAGGTGAGGCAACACAGCACATTCCACCAGGGAGCTTTTCTCCAGACAAAAGGAAGGGGTAAGGAGATCACTTCGAATCGTGCCAGTTTGAAGCCTAAAGTGGGCAAATTTGATTAAACAAGTTTGATAAGTACCAATAATATTGTTGTAATTATATAGTAGTTGTTACATATACACACATACATACACATACAAGCATATTCTTTTACTATAGCTGAGCAACTTGGATTTCTAGGAATGCTCTTGGAAACTTAAAGAACATAAATGTGATTACAAGTATCTTTAGGTTATCCTGAACGACACTTGATTAAAAAAAAAAAAGAAAAAGGGAAGATATCAGGTCTTAATCTGTATCTGAAGTAAAATACAAAGTGTTTGATAATCCACAGTTAAAAGGCTATTTGAAAATGGACAGTTCATAGATGCAGAGGATTTCAGAGAAAGTCTGCATTGACAGATGGATGTATTACCAAATTAAAGAAAACAGGAACCTTCTGTGGGATAACTAATTAATCTTGTACATGGAGAATGTGGAGAATCATCAAAGCTGAACACAGCTAACAGCAGAGGTGGGGCCTCCTGCAGAGAGTGACCATAAAACTATAAAAAATACCACCAACTTCTGCAGTCATTCCTTTTTTCTTCAAAATCAGGTGTGCAGAATTGAGCACTCTGACATCCTCTATTATTATATTGCATATGTAAATATTGTCCTATCATTAAAGGAGAAGGAATTCTACTGTTTGCATTTGATCTGCCTGCATACCCTTGAGGTTTGGCTGCAATCTGCATGCAAAAGCAAGGGGGAACAAAAGTACAAAGGCCATAAAATTTCATGGTCAATAAAGAGCCATAATTGTCTCTAGGGGGAAGGACAAAAGCTCTCTTTTCAGAGTTTGTACATAACAAGATGTAGTGGTATTTCGTGCACCTTCTCAGGGGTAGGATGTTTGAAACACAACCATGGCCAAATGAGAATTATGTCGGTAAGACTTGTACCTTCAATTCCTCTTTTCTATTAATATCACCATCGACAAAAATCTGATAGATTAATTGATTTATCCTCCTTGATTACTTTGATTAATCAGGACCTAGGTGAACCTTTTAAAGACTTAGGAACAGCTCTGCAGCCAGCAAAAGCAGATAAACACTTGATTATGTATTCTGGTGAGTCAAGCTCACCCATATGGGATCTCATCTCCATCTCCCTTCTGCTAATCTACCTCTTAGCAACATTTTAGCAATTCCTGTGGGTGATACATCAGTGAACAGAAATTGGAAAAAGGCAAATGGGTCCGAACTTACTTCCATTAAAGCCAATGGATGCTTTATTCCATTAACACCAAGGACACCAGTCTGAGCAATTATGGTATTTAATATTATTTCTTTGGCAATGTCTGGACTAAAGGAGAAGAATTCTTTCTTTTTTTCCCCTTCTGTAGAAGTATAGATTAAAAAGAATGTAACCAAAGCAGGGCTGAAATTTTCTGTCTTGTCAGAATTTAGGAATTATCCAAAATTGTGCAGTTTTGAGGAGATTGTTAATTTTCCAGGCTTCTCATAGGTACTCTACAAGTTTGTCTAATTCTACGCTTTAATCCTACTTCCTTGTCCACCAGGCTATCAAAGTTTCTGATAATTCCCAGTTTCTTGACAGCTCACCTGCCAGATAGGACACGATCCAAGCATAGAGCTGCTTCGTGAAATCTCAGGAGCCAAAACTCCCTGTCTGACAGCTACCAGACCACTGTGCTTTCAGGCTTTCCAGGGTTTCCACAGCTGCAGTGTCAGGGCTCAATACCCTGTCACAGATAATTTTCAATTGCTATTTTTCCCCTTGAGAAGCAGTAAAATAAAATTTCAGAGTGTCAGGTGACCAACTTCCCCACCCAGACTCCTCAATCCAAAACCTGGGGGCAGGCTGAACCATCTTTGTCCCACAGGCATAATTTTGTTGTGGATGTAGCCAGACAAGTGTCATCTCATGGTCTTATTTGTGGTCATTTCTTAATTTCCAATTACTGACCCACCAGGTCCATTTCTATGCAGCATAAAGTGGGTTGGACTAAACCAGGGGCTGTGTGTGTGTGTAATTTATTTGGTTGTTTTTTCCGCCCTGTAACAGTCACAGAGGTTTCACAGAATGAATTACAGGTCTCAGGTGAAAGGGCCCCAGCCTGTAGCCAACAGGCACTGCTGTCCCACAGCACTGAGGTGGGAGCCCCTGCACAGATCTGGCACCACCCATCACCTGACTCTGCTGAGTCTGTGCAAACTCCCACCAAGTTCTCCGTGGACTGCAAAACAGCAGATTTAGCATCTCACCAGATACTATTCCTAGCTGCCTCAATGTGAAACAAGTTTGATTTAAACTGATGTAGGACTGCCCAGGTAGGGATTTGCAGTACTTTTGTTACATTGATTGATATCACTCCTGCACTTAAGCAATGACTGCAAGTACTGCAAGAGGGCAGGTAAGGGTAAGACAAGGCAAAACCAGAGCAGTATTATTACTGTTGCTGTAATTTCAGCATCTTTTTCACCTGCAATCTTTCCCCAGTCAGTAGCAGCATTTACAAGATACCATCTTTCAGCAACCTGCTCTAGTGGAAGGTGTCTCCGGCCATGGCAGGGGGCTTGGAATATGGTGATCTTTGAGGTCACTTCCAATCCAAAACATTCTGTGATTCTATGATCTTCTTAGCCATTATAAGGCAATAGTTCTCAAAATGCTGTCTGGGCAGGAACTGAGATTAGTAGGCAATCCCATACATGACATCCTTGCCTCACAGCTGCTGCCAGCATGTCCATTTTCTTTATGTTTAATTAAGTAATTTAAAATAGCTTCTCCCACTCGTTTTCACACCCACAAAGCAAAAGACATTATTGATATTTCCAGTTTTGTATCCTTTATTTTGTTATCCTCCATCAGGGCTGATTCTTTTACCTGCTAGGAGAGCCAACTTGTAGAACACTCCTATTTTATGCAAAACATTAGCAGGAATGACATTTCAGCACTGATCCTGAGAAAAGGACATTGCAAAGTATCTTCATGGTGAGATAAATCCAGTGTAGCATGAATAAAAAAATTTCCAGTGCACTTACATTCTGATTGCATAGATAGCTGGAAATCTAGATAGCTTGTTTAAATCGTCAATCTACTGGGTCCAATGCCATGGCAATTGCTTTGCAGGACCTCCTGTACTGGAACTTGTTGAACAAATTTGAATAGGCCTCTGGCCAGAGCAGAGAAATTTGATTGTGACACTTCTTTGTATGGATTGTGTCACTTTTCATACTACACTTTTCCAGGCTTCAGTTCAAAAGGTTATATCACTTGACTCCAGGATAATTATTGTGAAAGGCATTGGGTTTTTTCTTTCCTTCTGTTTTGTTTGGGCTTGTTTTGGGTTTTGGTGGTTTTCAGGTTTTTTTTTTTTTTGAAAAGGTTTGTATGAACCTTTTTATAAAGGAGCCACATCTTGTATAATTTATTAGGGTCTTATCAGGCAAACATTACTATTGTTATTATTGTTATTATTATTACTTCTATTTTCCACTTACAAAAGTAATAACTTGGAAAACAACTCTTTACTTTGTCTTGTGAAGATTCATCCTATTATAGTAATTCCATTATTCTGGCTAATCCCTAAAGACAAAGAGGAAATTTCCCTGCCAATGACGCAGGTATTAAATAGCGAGTGATGCATTTCTGGTGCAATCATTGAAATTGTCACCATACTACACAAAAGCACACAAATGGTGACCTGAGGGATGTGAAAACCTTGATGTAAATTTCTCTAACCATCCCCTCGGCTTACTTTGATTTCAATGTGCTTCAGATATTACACAATGTCCCAGTCATTACAGGATACACAGATACAGTGCTGAGGCTGAAGGGAACAATTGCAGAACAAACTTTTATGTGTAACTCTGATGTAGAGGGAGGAGACTCAAAAATGCTATTTGGAAAAGGCTTTCAAGGACAATAAAACCCAAGCTGGAAGAGGTAATTTCTGACATTGCATAGTTATTTCAATCCATTTTCATTTTGACACTGAAAAATAACCATGATATGAAACTCACTGTCTCTCATACTCCTAAGGATATTTAAAAATAGCTGTCTTTTTGTGTGTCTTCATGGCATGTCTTTCAATATACCTTTACCCTTACTTTTAAGTTTAAAAGTTGTCTAGTGTTAAATATTTTCACTGTTCTACTTCAGTCTTATTTAAATTCTCCAGGCACTTCTGAAGAACTACTTCCTGCAGGAGTGAGAGGCAGCTTTCATGCCAGATTGCCTGACAATTCCCCAGTGACAGCTCCCCCTCTCCTTGTTTACCTTCCTGGAATTAATGTAATGCCACATTCGTGGTACAGGGGCAGATAGCAGCTGTCCCCTAAATTCTTGTGTAACAGCATCATCTCTTGTGCAAGGTAGAGAACAGGACCTTGGTGAAGCCAGCACAGAGAGGCTGGGGGATAAATCACCTTAAACTCTCCAGTCAGTTTGTAGTGTAGTCTGAAAGAAGAGTGCATCTAAACAAGGGTTTCTCAGAACTGGCTTGTCTGGATACCAGCACAGCTGTAGGTCCATTCTGAGCTCTGTTCTGGACAATTTACACATCTAAGATGAGTCAACCCTCCATTTCTGCACCCTCACTCCCTTTCCTTAAAGCAAAACTCCATGCCCTTGGTCCAAGCCTCCCACCATCCAGAACACAGAGCTATGTCTGCATGAACATCATGCAGCCATCACTCCTATCCCAAAGCTTTCTCCATCTGCACTTGCATCACCAGTTTGTGCCTTATCAGTGTTAATGACCAAGCAGGTCCTCAGACAGAAGCACACACACCCCCAGTTCAGGTACATCTCTCTGAAGAAGTCACCAGGTGCAGCTGCCTTACTCCTTTTGCATTTGTTTGAGCACACACTCACCATGCTTGATAAACTCTGGAATAAACTCTTCCAGACTCATCAGCTGCCTTACTCCTTTTGCATTTGTTTGAGCACACACTCACCATGCTTGATAAACTCTGGAATAAACTCTTCCAGACTCATCAGCTGCCTTACTCCTTTTGCATTTGTTTGAGCACACACTCACCATGCTTGATAAACTCTGGAATAAACTCTTCCAGACTCATCAGCTGCCTGTCTGTCTCTTCAGCAGCAATAAGGTCATTCTTAAAAACAAAGAAATACAAATTCTTCTAAGTAGAAGAAAATGACCTTTATTTGTTGCATGTCCAAGAAAAGCTGCATTAAAATAACATGAAGACTGTGACAGGAGATAACCAAAGACAGTAAATTTAGGCTGACATTTTGTCCTTAACTTGAACTGTTCGACAAGCAAGCATACAGTAAAACCACAGATTTGTCCTTAAATCAGATTCTTTTGGGATATGTCATTATGCCATATGCTTAATATATTTTCAGGTACTTCTTGAGCTGCCTGCTACAGGAGACAGAATCACTGGGAGAACAGGAGAGCTGAAAGACCATCACTGGGAATCTGAGTCCATTAGGACTGGATGCTAAAAAGTTAAATCACAGCAACACAGTCCCTGCCCAGACAACTCTGAAGTTAAATGCCAGAAGGAATACAACAGATGAGTCATTCAGGCAGAGAGGGAGGGATAAGATGAAAAGGCACTGGCTGAATGGATCTGATAACAAAAAGAATGAAGGTCAAAAGAAAAAGGCTTGTGAGTCTTGACAGGGCAGTTTCCCACAAAGGTGAGAATTATGGGAAAGCACCAATGAGCTGGAGGAAGAGTCCAAGACAAACATGAATGTGGGGCTGCTTCTGTTACACATCTAGAACAGTCTTTTGGGTGACTGTGAAGTTTTATAGTCTATTCATTTTGAATCTAAGTGTTCTGAGATTAAAATCACACAACAAAACCTTTTAAAATATAAAATGCAAAATCACATCAAGTTAGACTTGGGACACTTGGGGAAAAAATTCTCACACTGAGAAATCAAGACTGCTTTCTAACCAGGTAGCCCATGAAGGCTCTATCCCAAAACTGCTTCCAGTGAAGTTGAAATTGAACACCTGGGTAAAAATGGGGAAACCAAGAAAACAAAGGTAAAAAATTAGGTTGCAGAGGGGATGGCTGCAGAATGTTAAATTCTTTGTAGAGTTCATGATGAGGATGGACTTTGAGGGTATCTAAGGAGGATGAGGCCATGAATTTTGCCATTTGTTATGGGAAACAAATGGCATTAAGGGAGAGGGCAACTAGTGGAAGCTGGCAGATCGTGGGTGGAGCAGAGGCAGGAGTTGACACTGTGATACTGATTGAAAGAGGCTGGGGAGATAGTTCAGTTCAGTTCACTTGGTTCAGTTCAGGCAAATAGGTGCTTTGTTTTGGTTTTGTTGTAATAAGAAAAGAGGATCCTGAGGGAAGCACAGAAAGACGTCATGGTGGGGTGATGTGGTCTCAGTATCCTGGGAGATCACTCCTGACAGCAGTGACTTACACAGAGACGGGGAAGGTCAGCTTGTACATGATGGGGTGACAGGGAAATTTCTTGTTTATGAAAACAAGAGATGATCAAAACCTGGGCAGGAATGTCAGAATGGCTACAAAAGCCTTGAATTTGTGAAAGAGTGAGACGTAAACTTGAACATGGCTAAGGAACTGCAAACCTCAACAGAACAGTGGCATTACCTGTAGCAAATCATTTCAGACAATGATTGTAGGCATAATATTAATAAGAGCAGGAGATGGAGAAGGAGCAGAGATTAAGAAGGAAAATGGTTTTTTCCCTGTTTATTCCTATTTTGTTTTCCTTTTCCTTCTTTTCTTTGAAGATATGTGAGATAAAGGAGCAGAGAGGTCAAAGGGTAAATACTTGCAAGACGGGAGCATCAGTGGGGCAAGAAAAGACAGAGTAGGGAAGTAGATTAAATTTTTCTACCTCTCAGCTTGGTGGAAGGAACCTAAATTTAGATGACCAAATGTCTTCATGCTGTGATGAAATAGATAAAGGAAGACCCAAGATAATGTCATCCCCAAAGAATGGTGAACCTCACCTTCAACTATAATTTAGACACCAGATAATCCACATGGAAGGGGCATGGAATGGATTCTCCATCTGTAGAAACACATTTAATGAGAAAAATTATGTTGACACAAGAGTCAGAGTGGAGGTTTCACCACACGTTTCACTGCTCACAGCAGCACTTACTAAACCAATACTCAATGACTTAAAAATAGTCCTCAGTTTCATTTTTGTATTGGTGCCTTTCTGATGTATATTTTATTCCTTTTAAAGCAGAAAAGTGAGGTAACTGAAACGGACAAAAAAACCCCTTCAGCTGATGTTTTTAATCACAGTTTTCTGGGAAGGTTGACCAGTAATCATGAGTTATTTTGGGTTTTCATTATTCTTCATGACTTCAACACTGTGTCACCGGTGTCTTCCTAACTTAATTGTGCTTGTTTCCTTCCACAGAATGAGTCCTGACTGAAGAGTCAAACACTCCTGGTATAAATTCACAAAACACGTCAGAATTTGCTCCCAGTATCAATAAAAAAGAAAAAAAAAAAAAAATATTGAATGGTCTTTTAGACCAACTGAGTTTCTTTCCAATCCTATTTTTCAACATGATAGAAATGTTGCTATTCTGAGTAGATGGTTACTAAAGCAATGTTGGTATGTAACTTTTTACATTTTGACAATGTAAAAAGTTACCACCATTTTAAAATTGTAACTTTAAACCACACCACATTGTGCGTAGTCTGAAAGAAGAGATAAATTCCATTATGAGAATTAACACATAAAGTCTTATTCAATATCTTATTTTTATTTATTTTCCCACTTTAACTAGCAAGTTTTACCAATGAGGTTTTTTGGGTTTTTTTGGTTTTTTTTTTTCATCCATTTAGGCCCAGCTCCAGTTTCAAGGTAAGATGTTGGGAAATATTGTGTCACTGTGTAAAAAACCATCGAAACAAAGCAGTAGTTCAGCATGACAAGACAACTTATCACTGGCCAGCTGGGATGCCAAGAGGAAAATCAAAGCAAGCACTGGTGTCTGTAGGCTCCTGCATAACATGACAAATGTACATTGTGATCTCAAGAGAAAGGAAGATGAGCTCAGGAAGAGTGTAACGAGCAGGGATCTGTCTTTGGGAGTCAGCAGCACCAGGAGCAACGGTGGTTCCAGTAAAGCTCTGCTACCTAAACCATTTTTATATTGAGCTGTTGCCAATCAATAGCAAGCAGAACTCCTGTTCCTGTATATTCCACAGGAAAGACACCACACAAGCCTCCCGTGACAGGTTCATGGCTGACAGGGGCCTTGGAGACCCTTCTGAGAGCCAGCAAGGCAGAGCAGGACTGCCAGGCTGGGATCCATCGTGCCTTCCCTGCCAAGGAGAAGTTGGATCTTCTGCAGACTCATGATAAACAACCCCTATTTCCAGTGGAGGGGGGAAAGAGGGATTTGATGGGGGCCTGGTCCCATCCTAAGTCGACTCCTAAGGGAGTTGCTGGGGGTCTTGGTGCACTGGTGGGATGTGATTTCAATTAGAAAGGGCAGAAAGATGGAATGAAGAGGAGAGATGGACAAGGATGAGTACAGGTTGGTGTGGAAGGTGGAATGAAGAGGAGAGAGGGACAGGGATCAGTACAGGTTGGTGTGGTTCACCCAGGCTTTGCTGGTGCCATGAGGTGCCTGTCACAGCCTCCCAGTGCAAAAAAGAGGCAGGGACTGTCACATATTCCCTGCTGAAGGTGTGTCTGATACACTCACATGAAACATGTACCAGGTTTCTCAGCTGATCATCAAAAGGGAGGGGTTCCAGCACTGAGAATGACCCCAGAAAGGGGCAGGGGAAATGTGAATGGAGGTTGTACCTGGCAGATAAACGAGTTTTTCATCTCCAGCTATGCAGCAGGGTGACATTAACTCCTGTGATTGAATGGAGGCCTATACACAGATATCAATAAATAAATCAAAACCCCTTGCACAAACATGAAAGCTGAGAGTGTTTAATTCAGGTTCGACTGTTGCTTTCTTCTCTGCACCAGGACTGGACCACTGTGAGATATAAAGAAGCATTGATTCTATTAGGTTTGAGCTATTTACCATATTAATCATAATCCAGCTCACCTTTCAAAAAGTAAATAACATATTTAAGATTATCAGACTCAGTTTTGAGCAACATTTTTCTTATTAAACAAGCACACAGGACTGGCAAAAATCAATAGGAGAGTTAGAGTAGCCTCCCTGTAGAGGGTGTTTGTTATCTCCCATAAGTCACTGTAAAAGATGACAAAGCTGCCACATCATGAGGAAAAGTAATTTTACAGGATTCAGGTGGGTTCAAGTTTCCATCTTCTCACTGTAATCCAGTGCACCATGTGTTTCCAGCAGCTAAATGAACCTGCAAGCCTGCCAGACACAGGTGGCCATGGAGCTCAGTGTGCTCTTTTCCATTTCCTAGGTCGTCTTTCCTTACTTTTCCTCACCTTTCCTCACCTTTCCTCTTTAGCAAACAAAAAAGGAATTCTTATTCTTCATGGGCAGTGCAGGTTGGTGTGATTGGGTGGGTGTAACAGCCCCCAGCTGCAGGTGGCTGGCTAACCACACCCATATGGGGAGAGGAGGGGATTCTCATTTTAGCTGGCAAGAGGAAAAAGGAATGATGTCCAACACATTCATCACTTGGGTGACACATTTCACCTCCCTCACTGTCCCTGTCACCTCAAAGAACTGCAAATGGCCATGTAAAGTCAGTGAAATTGCCATAGTTTAGAATAAAATTATCATGTATAAAAGAGTTTCCAGATAGTCTGATTTTTCTGTGCAGTTTCATAAGTGTGAAACTTTAAAAATTAAGTACTGATGCTAAGATTTTTGGGAAAGGCATGTTTTTTGTTATTTATTTATCTGTTGTTTGTTAAGGGTGGGGTTTGTTTTTTGCCAAAGTGGAAGTTAATTTTCAAATTCTTAGTTGGTGTGTAAGAGCTAGTATTCCTTTGTATTATCATAAGGCATTAGAGCTTGCAGCTGTAGTGGGAAGATCAGTTGGAACAAGATGAGGTAAGCAGCCATTCCAGAGAAAAGTTTCCAACACAAAGGAAAGGTGGCAAAAGCAGAGAAGGATTAATCAAATGGCCTGTGGCTTTACAGCATCTTTGTTTCAGAGAAACAATCCTTCTATTTGCCTTCCAAATCCTTATATTTGCCTTCCAGACAGTAAATTGCTTTTAGTGGAAGTTACTGTCCATTGGTGAAAACAAACTTATATGTGTAGAGATGCTAAGGACACTGGGAACAACAGCATTACAAAGTAAACATGTGGGGTTGCAGTCGTACCTGTTGCAGTACCAATCTCAGACACAGAAGACAGATACCACTTTTCCTTCTCCTCCACTCTGCAGCTACTACATGAGTAGAATAAAACTGTTCTACCGGTGACTTTCAAACGTCGCAGCTCACTTCTGTTACCCAGATTAATGGGCTATTATTTTCTGTGTTTGTCTTACTACCTTTGTTATTTCTGACTTGAAATGTAGCTCCTGATGATCAATAGGGCTTCTAACATGCACATACTCACACCATTAGAAGTACTAAGTCATGTGCAGGACTCACAGCTGAGAGTTCACTTTGTGCAGGACTCACAGCTGAGAGTTCACTTTGTTAGCTCTGTTCTCCAGGCAGTTTTGTAACCTTTTCCTGTCCTCTGCATATATTTTGATAACTAGTATTGAGTGACTCTCCAAAGTGAATACTGTAACCTGTATAATGAAATTAATCAATAATACTTGCTATCCTTGATATTACATTCTGGGGACATTTAATTGTACATCTCCGGAGCACAGGGTTGCCTTTAAGATGTTTTAATATTAATAGCTGGTTGAATTGAAAAGCTATTTTTGTTCCATTTTTAATGATAGAAGAATTTCTCCTCTTTTGATGTAAAAGAGAACTGCACATTCCATGAGATGCAAGGATCTTTCTAATACTGGTGTGAAATTCTAGGTATTGCTGCAAATTTCCTGTCAGGCCATTGAAACTGGGATAGTTGCAAACAGGTTAAGATCTTTCCAAGCCAACACCTGCTTTTTGTGTCAAGGCTACAACATCTGTATGAATGTGTGGTTGATGCACACCACAGGAAGGCTTTCACTACAAGCAATTACTATTCAAGGGAGTGTGTGGACACCTAAAAAAGTGATATTAGGAGCTGTAATCTAGGGAAGGGGGCTGCCTTCAGGTCTTCTGAGGGAACAAAAGGTCTTGGCATGAAAACATCTGCAATCTGCTCAGTCAGAAAATCCCACAGGAACTACTTGAATATCCCAAAAAAGCAGTCTAGATACAGCTATATATGATTGTTTCACACAGACATAATTCCTGCCTCTTTCTCCTCCACACCTTTTGACTAAGGAAGACAATGAGTCATGGTTGCCTCTTTGTAGCCCACTCTGAATTTGTCCACAACCAGCAGATACAGGCAATGGGCACTTTTCTGAGGTGTCATAAATAAAAGTTTCCACCTTGGGCTAAACTACTGGCTCTGAGTCTCTCATGGAGCATCTCTTGGGAGCTCTGCACTGGGTGGAGGGACAGTATCTACTTGTTCAGCTCAGTATTCAACCATGATAAACAAGAAATCCTCCCTTCCACCCCCAGATTCTCTTTCTTATCATTCATATAGCACCTAATTGTTGCACCAAGCCACGTTGCTGGGCAGTGGAGCCCTTTCACTGCTCAGTCCTGATCCATCTGTGGAGCAGGTCCAACACACAGATGCAATATGTGCATGTATTTGTACAATCAATGGCTGGAAGGTAAGAGATACTTATGAACTGCACCAATTCAGCTGTCACATAAAATGACAGTTTTAGTGATCCCCAAGCTATGTATTATACATGTTAAAAAAACACACAGGTTTTTTTAAAGGTTAGTAATCGTGATTCTTTTTAGGTAAAGACAAAAAGGGAGACTCCAAACCTGTTTTTAGGTTGCAATATGGTTAGACAATTATGCTACATGTGTCTGGGATCATTCTTTGGCACAGATCTGCCTATATCTGTACTGTTTAACTCTCCCAGCCTTGGAACCAGGGTGGGCACATCCAAACTGCTTTCTGGGAATGGTCCCGGGTCTGTGCTGATTCCCCAGCTGTGTCCAGGATGTATTTGGGGGAGTGCCAGCTGGATGGGGCCAAAATCATAGCAGGAACCATTTAACAGGACAGTCTATCAAGTTCCCATTGCTGGGAACATTCCCTGGTGCCATTCAATTAACCAGGATAGATGCAGTCCAAAAGTCTAAACTAATTACCATGAAAAGAGACAGTAATTCAGTGACGGTGTTTCATGGCCATATGCTGGCATCTTTGGGGTCTGGAGAGGAAATGAAAACATCTTAAGGAGAGCTTTGCCAAATGAGAGCTCCAAATGACAATTGCAATAGGGAAAAAATATTAGGCTTTGACAAACTGTGAGCAGGGTGAAAATCAGCAAGAGAAGAAATTATGAATCCATAAGAATGGGGCATGATAAAACTGCCCTTCCCTTACTTCCAGAGTATTTCAATAGAAAGGAAACATGGTAAAGAACCAAAGAAGCAAAATACTCAATTATTTACAAAGTTGTGCTGTTTCATTTTTAAAAGAATACTCTTTAAATGCTGTGCTTGCTTTACTGGAGTGCAGAGTTAACCACAGCCTGTTCCACAGGGAGAGCTCAAATCAGCTTTCATTTAAACCAGATTTCAAACTCTGGTATCCTGGACACAGTAATGTGAGGAACATTTACAAGAAACAGAAACGCTTTGTCAAGAAGTCTTATCAGGATTGACAAAAGTGCCACATACATGCTGGGGCCTTGTAAAATTCAAACTTTCTCAGTGCAAATGAAATTGTAAATGATAAATCCCTCCTCAGGTTGAACTAAAGAGGCTGGAAAAATTATATGTTTTAGAAATATCAACTAGTCTTCCCCTGGCATGGATTTTAAAATAGGGTAGATGAGATGAAGCGATCTACTGGCCACTACTATCTGGGGAAGCACATGAGAGAAGATTCTGCTGATCCTTCATTTTACTACTGACCTCAGAACATTTTTTGTCAGACCTCCAGGGCTAGCAAATGTCTGGATCATGGGAAGCTACTGCATCAGCAATGAGGTAACAACTACTGCAAAGGCCATTTCTTGCACTGTGGCTCTGCACAGTATCAACTACTGGATGTACTTTGAATAAAACCTCCAGAGGTGAATAAGGAGGGTAAATTCCCTCCTTGTTTATGGTACTACCAGTTGGATATGACAAATGTCTCTTCCTACTCTTGTTAAATGGAAAATATTTATCCACTGAACACCTCCAACACAGCATGACAGTGAAAAGAGGAAAAGAAAATACACACGTAGGACACAAAAGTAACCTGGTTGCTTCTCAATATGTTCTCCTTTATCTGGAAGAATACAAAATTTGCTTGAAACCACCACATTTCAGAAAAGCCTCACTCCCACTTGTATCTTGTTGCAAGGAGAAGTTGTCATAACATGATGTATCTACACTGTTAGCTTTTACCAACTTCCATTCACTAAATTGTGGGAGATGGATAAAGGTCAATTGGTGGCTGAGATAATTGAGTTTAATCATGAGCCACCTAAGTGAGGGAAGACATTACCAGCTGGCATTATATAGTACATTAAACTGACTCTTCTCTGGCCTATAAAGGTCATTGTACGTTGTATGGCAAAGGTTGTGCTGTGAAAATGCTAATTGATTTTTAATACTGGCTGCTGACTTTCCTGTAGAGGGTGTCAAGTGCCTCTTGGGAGTACTTACTGACACTCATTCCAAATTCAATCACCATTGTCACCTCACACCAGCAAAACCAGATGGATTTCTGAGGTCCTGTCCAGCAAAGTTGGGAAAGGACTGACTCTGTCACTGAATGACCAGACCACCTCTTTCCAACTTGGCTAATATGTTTGTATCCCTCATCCTGAAAGCAAGATAATCCTGTCCTCTTGCCCATTTGCCCATGGGATTCAGAGATGGAAAGGACAGGCTATTACCATTCACAAAACAGGTCTGAGCACTTGGTACCAGGTCCACAGGGGTTTAAGTGATTAATTCATATTTCAGCTGACTTAACTAAGAGTTTAATAGATCGATAGAGAAAATACATCAACCATCCAGAACAAGTTCTGTGGAGGACTCTGAGGTGATCAGGGATGGAATGCCCCAGAGGAGAGGCTGAGGGATGGGCAGTGTTCAGCATGGAGAAGAGGTGGCCTTGGGGGACCTTACAGCAGCTCCCATGGGAAGGTCGTCAAGAATGCAAAGTTCAAATCTTCCTGGTAGCTGTCAGGCAGATGCATTCCTAGGAAATCCCAAAAGAAAGAGAAGCCTAAGATTTGGAAAGATGTGGTTGGGAGGGCTGTGGTGTGACAGATTGCCTGGCTCACAACGGTGGGCTGCAATGACAAAGGGAATCCCTGGCAAGGCATTGGCAAATTTCTGTGTCCATAATTCCCTCAGTTCTAAAATGATTTCTGCAAGGTTGATCATCATTTGTATTAGATCACTACTATGTAGGAACTGCAACAATCTGTGACAGCAGGGAGACAGAAGTTAATGATGAAAGCACTTTAACAAAAAAAACCCAAATACAGCAACCAACCAACAAAATCCAACCAACCAACCCCCCCAAAACACCTCACTACGAAAAGCAAAACTTGCCTGTTTCAGAACAGTGTGTTTCTAGGAAAAGGACCTCCAGGACCTCTTTAAATAGCACTGTCAGTAGTTTAGACAACATTATCATTTATGTAGAACTTGTCACAGCTTTGCACAAATGTTCAAAATTAGAAAAAAAAAAATCTAAACAACAAAAAGCAGACGAAAAAGCACTACCAGGGCTTAAAAGGAACAGGTAAAAACAAAACTCATTCCCACTGCAATCCAAACTCCTTTTTGTCAGATTTAAAGAATTTCATCCAATTTCCCCATTAATCAGCTGATAAAGCAGACCCACATTTTCTGACATGAAGCATAAGATAATGTCAACATTATTTGCAAACTGCAACATTACGGTGACAGCCTAATGTTTATTACTGTCAAATTACTGTCATTTTATTAAAAGGACCAAAAGCTCTGGCTTTGCTAAGCACAGCTCCCAGTCCCACCAGAGCAGTGGAGCTGCTCCCTCTTTCCCCGTGCTGCTCTCTGTGATGGAACACAGCATTTGCATCCGTCTGCACAGGTAGCTCTGTGAATGTGCTGGCTAATGAACAGGGCAGGGAATTTTACACTCCAAGACATTTTTTATCTGAATATCACCCTTTGGGTTTTGATAGTTTTCTGTTGGGGGGTTTTGACTGGTTTTGTTGTTTAGTTTTTCCTCCTGAAGCCTTCTTATGTATTATCCCAGCATTGTATTCTCCTCATAGCTATTCTCCCTGTGGTGTTTGTGTTGCTGGGGACAGGGTCTGCTTGCCTTCCTCAGACTTTGTCTGCTGTGTCAGTTCTGGCACTTGTGAAGTGACATGATACGAAACTTTAGAAAAGGTATCACTGTGCCACCTTCTAGACTTGCATCTCCCAGTCAAACAGAATGTAATATTCTCATCATCTATGCTTTTCTGGTGTAAAATAAAAATACTTGGTAGCATCTCTGGGCTAATTCACACCATAGGATTGCATGCAAGCACCCTGAAATTTATTTTGGCATTGTTAACAAGAGCTAGAAGCTGAAGACTACAAAATTGAACCTTGAAATCAGTGATGATTCCCTAGAAATAATATTGTTAAGAGCTGGAACAAGCACAATACTTACACAAGGAAAGGAAGGGCAGGCAATGTCTTCCATGGCCTTTTAAACAAGGTTTGAGGTCCTTTTACCCAGTTTTGAAAAGAATTGATGAATTTGCATTTTTTTGAGGGGGAAAGGACTTTTGAGCCTATTCTGCTGAATGAATACAAGCACCAGCAGCAGGACTGGGATTCCTCGCGCTGCACTCAATGCAATCACAGCACAGTAATTTAGCTAAGGCTTAATAATTTCTTTCAGTAAAACTTAATGTTATCAAATGATCACTTAAAATGTCCAGAAGGATTTCACTACATACATAAAACATGAAGAAAAAGGACAACAGATTTAGGTATTCTGTGCTCCACTTGTTGTGGGCCCTTGCTTCCAGAGTTTGCTTCTTACAGTTGGTAATGAGCAAACTGCAATTACTGTTGGTTCAAATGAGAGTTAGAATGACCTTTTCAACTTTTGTTACAGAGGAAATAAATGTAGGATATGTCTCTCTGTACACAGGTGAACATGCTGTAGAAATATACATTCAATAGCATGTCCTATAGCAACACACTTAATATGAGAGGATAGAGGTGCTGAGGGATAAAAGTGGTTGACTTTGGTTGTCACTGTTAAAGTTTCCTGTCTAAAATACTTTCACCCCAAGTCAAGCTCAGTGTCCAAACCAGGCACCATCTCACTGAGCTGCAGCAGCTGCTTTCCAGATATGAAACAGGTTTGTGGAATCAACCATTGTGAACCAGAACCAAAAGAAACGTTGTTAGATGCCCACACGAGTAACTCCTGCCTCCTTTCACCACTTCTTTCAGCCTGTTCAGCCCTTTTGCCCACAGAAATTGTGGATGCCCCATTCCTGGAAGTGTTCAAGGCCAGGTTGGATGGGACTTGGAGCAACCTGGTCTAGTGGAAGGTGTCCCTGCCCATGGCAGGGGTGTTGGAATGAGATGGTCTTTAAGGTCCCTTCCAATCCAAACCATTTTATGATTCTACAAATCAGAGAATCTCATATAAAACATAATTACTTTTAATTAATCTATTTAAATTTATGTCTTTGCTTCATTTGGATTAATTATCTGATGCTCACCATTAAGGGAAACACTCCAACTCATCGTGCCAGCCAGTGGTGGCCATGACTTGTCCCGTTTGTGAGACACAACCCTTCTATCATGTCAAAACACTTCTTCTACAGTGTGGAGATTCTTTCAACCCTTTACTTGAAAAAAAGGTAAGGTTGCTGAAATGAAGGTGGGCTGTGGAGCTTGCACAGCAGGAAAGTGAATTTCATGTATGCACAGAGAACTTTTGTGTGAAGACTCTGTTTTCAGGTGAGCTCTACAAAAAGACAAATCCTCAGGGTCTGGAAAAATTAGCATCCTTGAATTTTGCAGGAGCCATTTCTAAGCTTGGCTTGGCTAATGCTGAAAACCAGAAACAGATCATGTCTAGACTTTTCTCTGTGACAGGAAGGAGCTTGCACACCACACATGGCTAATCTGAACAAGATGCATCAGGGTAACGTCATGGTCCTCATTCTGTGTTATGTGAAATTGCCAAGATGATACATCTTCGTTCTTGAAAAAAAAATAGATACTTGGTGTATGGATGTGTTTTGTGGTGTTTTTTTGTTTTTTTGTTTTTTAACATCTTGTTTGCATAATAGGTTGTTTACTTATTATCTAATTTTACCAAAACACTTATGTCAGATCTTCTGATAGAAATGGAGGAAGTCAGCTGAAAAACTAGGGTAGGAATAAACACAAACTCAAATTAAATATAATTCATCCCAAGAACAGACAGAAGAAGCACATCTGGTAGGATCTTAAGGCTATTTTTTTTTATATTTCAAATAAAAATGACCTCTAGTACACTGATAGTTAATTGCAAACATTTAGTCTGATTTAGCAAGCCTGAAAGTCTGTTTCTTCTGGAAGAGATCAGTAAAATATTTTTCCTGGGTAGGGGGAGGTAAAAAGAAGTAGTTCTCTGCAAGGATATAATAATTTAAGGATGCATCCCTACCAATATCCAAACAGCAGCTCTTAAATCTGCAGATGTTTGAAGAAGATTTTAAAGTCAAATAAGGCAGAAGATTAGGAGCTCTCTACTCCCAGGGAATTTCACATGCTTGCAGAACAGCAATTGCTTTGTCTTCTGCTGAAATGCCTCTCTCTGGGGTAAAGAGAAGCAGCTGTGTAATAACACATAGTGATGCCACACAGGAACTTGACAGGAAAGGAAAAATTGCACGTGAAAGCACAGCAGCACCAGGAACTTCACCAGACAAAACTGTGCAGTCATTACCCTTTCAGATTATTGGGACAGAGATGGAAATTAGGCTTCCTGTAGCACAGGGCCTTTAAACACTCCTCTGTGGCAAAGCCTGAAGTCTGATATCTTATTTGAAGCCTGGCAACAACCAGCTCACAGGGCCCTTTGCTCTGCTGCTGCGAGGCTGTTCTGATGTCACAACAACAGATACATGTTCATTCACAAGCAATCTCTGGTTGCAGACAGAGTTTGCTGGCACAAGCAACTTTGGCCGCTTTCAAAAAGGGGGTGGGGGGAAAAAAAAGGAAAAGAAAAAAGAAAAAAAGAACCCAGATCCCCCTTCCCCTGAAAACAGGAAAGGCAGCAATCCAAATATGAATCAAAAGCTGTACCACCTACTGAGTCAACAGGAAACTGAAATGAGATAATAAATACCTGGCTCTGGATGAATATTAGAAGCTCATCAATATGGTTTACTCGGTCTTAAAGAGGGAAGTGCAGGGTGAAAATTTCCACAGTTGCTGGAAATCTAAGAGACAAATAACAAGCTTCAGCAGAGGCTTAGGAGGTGGGGATGGATTTTCCCATAAAGGAATTTTGCTACACCTCATTAAAGCATCGGCTAATGTGAAAGGCACCCAAAGAAGGAACACTGAGGCAATTCTTATGGGGCCAGCCAGGAGGAGAGCAGGTGATCCAGTAGTACATTCCTTAGGTTTTAAGTCATCAGAGGTGCCTGTTTTGCACAACTGGGTGCAGGAGTGCGGCACTCTGTCACTGACATACGGGCCTGGCCAGGAGAGTAAGAATCATCGAAACATAAAGGTTGGAAAAGATTTCCAAGGTCATCGAGTCCAACCGTTAACTCAGCACTGCCAGATCCAGCACTAAACCATGTCCCTAAGCACCACATCTACACATTTTCTGAACACTTCCAGGGACAGTGATTCCACCACTCCCCCTGTGGCAACCTGTTCCAATGCTTGACCACCCTTCCAGTGAAGAAAATTTTCCTGATATCCAGTTAAGGTTTAAGTGAAGAATGGAGACACAGCTGAACAGATGCTGCCAAGTCCCACTGGGGGCCTGATCTATACCCACAAAACCCCCACCATTTCCAACAATTTGTGAGCCAGATCTGCTCCTCCCATTCACTGTATATGGACCCAGGGTTCATCAGCCCTAAGCACTCAGGGAGGCATTCAAACCAGCCAGCTGGAGCTCTGTGTGGTAAGCAATGCTTATCTGTCTCAGTCAACACTGTGATGGTAATTGCTGAATCTCTCCCTGTCCACATCTCCACCCACAAAGGAGCCTTTCATTATATTTTCTCTCCCTGCCCAGTTAAGAGGGGGACTTATAGTGCAGCTTGGTGGGCACCTGGTGGCCAGCCAAGGCCAACCTATCCCAGTCATCTCCCCATCTTTCACTTGACCCCTGAGCTTATGAGATACACTTTATATCTATCTATATATCTGTATAACCATAGCAGCCCTGATTTGCAAATATGACCCTAATGACAAAATTTTGAATTCTATTTGCTTAAAGACCAGTGACTTGTGCTCAGGTGAGCAGCTGTATAAATCAAAGCTGTCAATCTTTCAAGGCTTGCCCCTTTCTAACCAACTACATCGTGGCCAGGGACTTAACGTTGTGATTTTTCTTTTGAAGGATACCCATCGATCACGTTCCAGTTCAGGAGCTATACTTTGTAAATTTTAGGCTTTTTAAATTTTAATGCCTTTTCCATGGAGCTAATAGGAAAAAGGCATTCACAGACACTAACGGAGAGTTGTGTTCTGCTCACTAGACCAGAAATACTCCGAAGGTGCTGAGAAGAAAATAAATAATAAATTGCAGTCTGCTAGGTTTTCTGATGCTTTAATACTGAGAAGGTCCTTGAAAAATAAATGCCTTCACATAACTGAAAATTTTACCTGTTCTCTAGATGTACCTGTAGCAGAACAAAAGATCTGCAGGGATAATTAATCAGTAGTACTGTTCCTCAAGCACTATCTGATTAACAGCATTTCCAATTACACAGTCCTTCACTGGAATTAGCAGAACAGGGTTTCAGCAGTGAAGGACAATAACAGGTCTGGTGGTGAAGTAGCACAAGGAAGTCATCTCTTTCCTGCTGATCACTGGGAACTTATTTCTAATTAGCTCACTTAAAGTCTGTGTTTGCACAGTGCAGAAGACAGAGGAGGGAGCACTGACTTCATATTTATTGTGTTTATTCATTATTAAATTAATTCTATTACTCTATTAACAACTACAATTATTTCAAAAGGCATTCACATGAGTCAGTAAGGAGGTGTGAGATAACCTGAGGCAACCAAAAGAGGCTTCTGGCCCAGGAGCAGAGTGCCTGATGTTTCCCAGGGTAACCAAATCACACCTGGCACACTGCTCTTCCCTCTCTTCAGTGCCTTTCTACCACAGCTGGCTCTGTAGGAGCCTAGAACAGCTACAGGCCAGACTTAGGGTGACATTATCTGGGTCCAACACACCTGAAACACATAAACCTCAACAGAAATCAGTGCTGTGCAGATGCTTTCAAACTATCGAACAAAACTTGTAATGGTCCTAAGGCATGCTGACTGAGGGAGAAATAAAAATACGTAAGCATTTTTTTCCACCTTGATGGACTTGAAAAGAAAAAGTAACAGCAAGAAAGCATGCAGAGCATTTTTAACCTCCTTCTCATGCATTTTTTTTACAGAAGGGGAAGAAGGAAGGAACTGTACAGGTTTAGGCTCCTCTCAACTATTTGGGAGTTGGGTAAATGCTGACTAGGACACTGTCCTGAAGGAAAGTCATCCTTTAAAAATACAGACTTTTTGAAAAGAAATTTAGAAATAACTTATTTTAAAATTAAATACTAACTCTGTCCCCAATACTTTTTTTCTGCTAACCTATGTTTTTCTGGGAAAATTTCAGTTTCCAAGGAATATTTCACCAATGGGAAACTTCAGGCTTGCTTTGGCTCTTTTTCTGTATAGTGCAAAATTATCTACCTGCATCACCGCTCCTTTAACAGAGCAGTGTTTGAAAGTTAGTGAATTCCTTAAGTGTTATGAGCCATAGAGGTAAAAAGTCTTGGATTTTCATTAGCAGAAGTGCTGCATATTTTCTGTTTCGTAGTTAAAAGATATCCTGCACATATTCCAAAGGACAGATAATGTTATTTAAACAGCTCTAGATAACTGGATAAGTACACTGGAGGTTTTTATTTTCCTTCTGTGCAACATCTAACGGTTATTACCAGGGGCTGGATACTAAGATTTCAAACATTAGACTGAAAGAGGAAAACTTCTACTTCACATTGTTCTATGTATTTATGCACAGAAATTCATCTGCTTTTTCTGGTCTCTAGGCTTTCCTTCAGAATTTAAAGCTTTCTCTTAAGCAGTAACTAACATTTACAGCATAACCATAAATTCATAGAATTATTGAATATCCAGAGTTGGGAGAGACTCACAAGGATCACCTAAGTCCAGCTCCTGTCCCTGCACAGCCCCAAGAATATAGATGCATAGAATATCCTGAATTGGAAGGGAAATTCCCTCTTGCACAAGTCCTCTCAGCCAATATTCCACCTAATCCTGAGATTTCAGATGCTTACAAACAAAAGCACGTGGCTGTGTTTAACAGAAGGCTCTGGAAACAAACACGGAGTGTGAAAACCTCCTGATCAATGCGTATGCTAAGAAGGCTGTTAGAGAAATACTTGCAGCAGAAGCCACCAAAAAAGAGCCTGCCTTTCTTTGTTCCTTGCTGTTGTTTTTCAGGTATCAATAAAGGTGGTTTTGGAACAGAAATATGAGTGGGATTCATCATGCATTACTTCAGACACCTAAGGTTTAAACATCTAAGTAAGTTTAATCACCCACATGAGCCAAGGGGGAAGAGCCAGGTGCTTTCAGAGGGTGAGTCAGTCCCCTGAGCTCAATGCATTTCTCTCTCAAAAAGTTGATTTATCCTTTGAGCTTGTTTCTCCTGGTCGATGATAAGGGGAGCCTGGGCAACCAGTCAAGAGTTGTACATACATAAGTCAGAACTGAAAAAATCCAGCCTATTTCTTTAACAAAATTTAGAGACTTCACTTAATTTAAAAAGTAGATGGTGTTTTTCAAAAGGTGTAATTTGTGAGGAAACCACAGCAATACCCAAAAATTTCTAGGTGCAGGCTGCATGAGGAACAAGAGCTGTGTTGGCGTCAGCACCAGTAAATACCCACTCATGACCCTTTCAGTTTGCAAAGGCAGTAGGATGTGCCACACACAGATAACACCCACAGAAATGGAGAATTCACTCCTGGGAATAAAAGGAATTTTGATCATCTTAACTCTCACATATTACAAGACTGAAAATCAGTTAAAGAAAGTATCAGTGAGAACTATTATACCACAACCATTGATCCATGACTCTCAAGCTCAGACACATTTGTTAGATCATCCAATCTAGCTGCTACACGTAGGGAAACCAAGAGAAGCCCATTCTTTTGCATGTAGCTTGTTGCTGTGGTTAATCACTCTCATTTGAGCCTAATTTCTCATTTAAGACTGCAGGGTTTTTACTCAGCATTAGTCCTTACTTTTTTTCACTACTAGATTAGAGTCATTTAGTACTTGTTATTTTCTCCCTGTGCGAGCAATTATAAACCATAATCAAGCTTTTTAAGTCTCTCACAGTAAGACATCATCTTCTGTCCTCTGAATTATTCTTCTGAAGGGCCCTTGCCAAAAACGTTAAATTATGTACACATGCCTATAAATATTATTCAGTACACAAAGTGACCTTTCAAAGGAATATTGATTGTGGCATTTACGAAAGTTATATGCTTGTATCTTTGAAGTACTTCACCAAAAATCAGTGCTGCTGTTCCTACTATGTGAGGAATTTCAATGCAAGACATGTTATATATAGGTAAAAAAAAAAAAAAAAGTTAGTTATCACAGACCGTAACTGTAAACTGTGTTTATCTTGCCCCTCTGGACTAGGATACCTCACTTCAACTTCCTAACACCAAATATGTCTAAACCAAGAATGAACTCTAGGGAAAAACAGCTGGAATAGCCTAGACCAAAAAAAAAAGTTAAGATTAGCAGCTATTATTAGCTAACTCAGGGAAGATATGCTCTGAAACATGGAAGTTTTCCTCTTCTACTCCAGAATTTGAAATTCAAATTGTCCTTTAGTATTTAGCCTGTTTTTCAACAACCACTCTTCCCCACCACTCCTCCAGTTTCCTATTGTATAATATGCTTATATTATTTCTTACATTTTCATTTCCTCAAGCCTGTAATTAGTGTAATAAAGTAAAGGCATTTCGTGGTCACCACCATCAAACACACCACAAAACTTTACCACAATCCCTTATGCATTCATCCCACAGTTCTTTTAGGAGAACTGCCTGAGGATCACCTCTGCTTTCTTGACTTATTAATTCTGTCAGTCTTAGAGGGACTCTATTTCTGATGTAAAAAAAAAAAAGTAGTCTTAAAGTGAATAATGAAAAAAAACCCCACATGCTTTTCTTATTAGTAAGCTGTGTGAGAAAATCATCACTGGAGTATTTTAAACATCTAAGGGAATGTTCTACTCAAACCATTTGAAGTCAGAGCCTTGAGTGCTGTAAAAAAGTGAAACTGTGCACAGTATATGCTCTAATACTGAATTTTGAAAGCAGGTTTGTGCAGTCATATTAGTTGCTCATAATTGAGATTGGCTCAGTTGGTCAGAGCAGGGTGCTGATAACACCAAGGCTGTGGGTTCAGACCCTCTATGGGCCATTGGACTCGATGATCCTTGTGGGTCCCTTCCAACTCAGAATTTCTGTGAATCTGTAAACTTCTACTAAACAGCTTAAGCTCAATTTTCACATGTGGATAATTCTGATAATCACCATTAGTCAGACGATTTCCAATATGCATGCAGGCAGAAGTCTATCTAGTCTTCTCACTTGATTTCAAACTGTAATTAACTATCCTAACAGATCTATCACATTCTCTAAATAGTAAATATTTATATTGCAATATAAACATTGCAAAATGATTTAGCAAAAGTCCAAAGTCCACGAATGCATCTTTAGCAGTGTAATCCTGTAGCAGTCTCACTATGTGAAGCAAGAGCATCTTCATCTATGGATTTTTGAACTGGCAATTGCACTATCAGAAGAATTAATTTAAGGACAAAAGTATTTTCCTTTTTTTTTTTTTTTTTTTTTATAATATCCTAATAAAAGTAGTTAATTCTGAGAGGGAGTCTACGTATTTTCCTTCAGTAATAAAGACAGCAAACAGCTACCTCCACACTAAGAAACTTAAATTCTTAATAAAAGAACAAAAAACCAAGGCAAGCATTCAAATGAATAAAAAGTGTTTCATCCTCCTGAGATGTTTAGGACATCAGGATCTTTCACAACCAGACCAGTAGCAAGAGTACAAGTTTCCTCTGACTCTTTTGCCACACAAGACAAAACACTTGAGTTCTTGGGCTACTGTTTGAATAAGCATATGGAGCAGTTCAACTATGTTTTGTCTAAGAGGGAGAAATAAAATCACTCTGTGAAGTCAGTAAAAAACCCCCCAACTTCCCATTATCTTCACAAAGGGGCCAGAATTTCACTTCAGGTGAAAACTTATTTTTTAATTCTAAATTTCAGTGAGACCATAAAGATAAAACTATTTATGCTATTTCATGCCAAATGGTTCTAAGCATAAAGAACAGGTTTAGCATTTAGCTTTGCAAAAGCAGAAATTATACTCCAAGGACTGATTTATATTTGATTTTTCTCTGGGTAATAAGATGTGAATCTTGTTTAGTCAGGAACTCTGGCTCAGTGGCTATCTTGAAAGAGCATGAGTTATTTCAATTACTGGATATATAGATTCCTGAGAAATTTTGCAATACCTATACTAAATATAAATTATTTTAATTTCATATTATTCAAGTACATCTTTGACCAAAAAGTTAAAGTTTTCATTAAGCCTATTTCCTAATTTGCTATTTTTAGGAGTGTTGACATCTCACACTTTTAAAATACATTCTCAATGATGGGAAAAAAGACCTAAAAAAGAACTATGCACAAAAGATTTATTTTGGCCCCTGGCTATAGCTTAAACATCTTTAAAATCCAGGTTTGCCAGAGATGTTCTCTTGACTTGCAATGTGTAGAAAGCCTGCCTGAAGACAAGGGTCAATGCACAATGAAGTATCTAAGGCTGCACAAACATTTATCTTCACAATATCTGCTTTAATACTAAATACTTTCAATAATTTCCATTACCAAAGGGGTTTTTCTCCCCATTAAACAAATGCAGCTGTCTTGGACAAAACTGCTGAGCTTGTGAAAGTAATTCTCAGCCCCTTCATCCAATTAGTCTTTTTCATAAAGTTAAAAAGTCAAAGACATTTGGATTCTTGGTCTGTATTTACATCAGATGGCAACAGTACTAGTGTTCTGGGACATTGGTAACTTGAAAATTCTACTACAAATTTGCCCTTTTAGCACACATTCGTGAACTTACTACAAAAATCTAATTATAATAGCCAAAATAGTTTAAAAAATATTGCAAAATTCTGTGTGGGGAAATGGGAGCAGAACCATCTCAAAACCAGATTTGATTCTATCACAAATCATTATGCAGTTTAAGTCAACTTTGCATTTTGATCTTTAAGTTTTCATTTCCTTCGTTACCAGAAGGATGAAGTTCCAACATGAAGTGTATTTTCTGCAACATCATTTAGAAAAATGTATGACCTCAGGGTATGTTCTAATTCATGGAACGTCATTTCATACACTTATTATGTACCTCAACATGGGGTCATCCCCAAAGGAGCAGACACAACTGGAAAGGCTGTGATGCAGACTGGACAACTCATTTGAAGCAGCAGGCTCACGTCCTTGCTCAAAACATTTTAAATAAGTGGATGTCATGTAGAACTGGCACCTGGGAACAGAGCACCAGGACTGTCCCAGTGTGACACCCCTGAGGCAGCACAGCCCTGCACACGTGGGCTCTTGAAGTAAATGTCAAATGAGACCCAGATTTCACTCAGAACACAAGCATGAGAACTCAAATTTTAACCCAGTGGTGATAAAACCCAGCAGAAATGGAGACACAGAATCTGAGAATGGATTGGGTTGGAAGGGCCAGAAGTCCAGGCCGCAAAGGCCGGAGACAGCCAGTCCTTAAGCTTTTAGTGACACAAAGCAAAATATTTGTAACCCCAACAGCTGGATGGCCACAGTCAGCCCACTTTGACTGGACACCAGTGGCTCCTGTGAGGCCATTCAGCAATCAGACAAGACCCCAGGAAAATCACATTTGCTAGATAGCTCTGATAGTCACATAGTAAGTCATACTCAAAATATTTTAGGATTGCCATTAAGCAGCCCTGTTGTTCATGACTCCAGAGTGGAAGGTGATACTTCACTTCCTGAGCAATTCATAGCACTCCTCAAATGAGCTTGTGTTGGTAATTCTGGTGTCCAAATTACAGAAAGTGAAATTGCATTCTGCTTATCTAATTCCCCACACAGTATCTATACACAGTTTTTATACTTGGCCTGCATTTAGAATGTCAGGTGCTGTTCCACACCAGAGGCTCCTGCCCGTCAGTCTGAAGGAATCATTATTATACATCTCTTGTGCTTATTCAAAGAATTTTTTCTTGATTTTGCTTTCACTTATTTAAATAATTACTATTGCTGGCTGTAGAAAACATTTTAGAAATGCAGTTTTAGCATAGTGAGAGATGAAGGCAGGGAAAACCTTTCCAGATGGTGAGATTAACTGACAAAATCACCTTAAATAGTCAGGGGTTAAAAATACAGACTTTTCATGGTTAGTTTTCAAAATCTATTAAAAACTGTCTTACTCAAGGTAATTTGATCAGTGCCACAATTAATAGGAAATCTTGTTTTTATCCACATCCCCACAACTTTAAAGCTATTTTTCAGTAGTCAGTATATGGAATTAGAAGTTATGAAAACCTGTTGAAAAGGCAGCATTTTGGTGTGAAACTATCAGCTGATATTGTTTATGTTTAATACAGCAACAACACAGAACCAAATTATGCTTTTGTAGGCAATACATTGAGATTCAGTGAAGACAAATGCATCTGATGGAACCATAACTGAGGGACACACATGTTTTGCAAGCAGTATTTATGAAAAAGAACACAATAAATTAAATTATCAGAACTTTATTTCTGTTACAAATTATCACAATCACAATTAATATAAACCAGAAAGCACTGAGGAAACATGACTGTTGGATACAAGATTTATCAAGGTGTAAAAGCCTCATCCAAGACTCTACTACTAGAAAACCTGTAACTGTGTATTAGAGAAAAGATTTCTATGCATCAAACACCAAGTGAAAGAGAAGAAGCAGCATAGTGTAATTGATAGGGATTAAACACCTTCTTGTTATACAAGTTTTTTAAGGAAATGGAAGTTGGAGCATTATTTCTACCCAAGAGTCTTGTTTTGAGCAGACTTGTTTACAATCAGCTATTAAGAAAAGCTTCAGCAGAAAACACCAATCTTCATTTTAACTCATCCATGTTGTTCCTACATTAGACAAGCTATTTCCAAAAGCATTTAAGTTCCAGTCATGAGACTTCACACACTCTCTTACACTTGCTGCATAAGGCTAAAAAGTCACTAAAGAACGGGAGGTTGCGTTATTGCTTTGTAACAGGAACTTAGATGGAAATCCTTTATTGAGCTCCAAATAAAACATTGCTGCATCACTATACAATTAAGAGTTTCAATATACAATTATTTTAAAAAGTGTATGCTGTTATACACTTTAAGGCTTTCATACAAGAAACGCTGAGCAGGATTTTCATACTCCATCTCGTCGGTGTCTGAGCACACGGGTAAGTACAATGCTCTAAGCAGTCCATAATTAACATGGCAGAAGTTCCTGAAAAAGAGCAAAATACATTTCATTTGTACATATCTTGAGACTAGACACCATGAATTCTCTGAAGACTGTATAAGTAGGGGAATCAGACAATTATGCATACAATAAATGTATGTAGATCTAGGCAAGCATTGCAGAAACTGCTATCATCGAAATTCAGTGAAGATGTTATAAAAAGATTCAATAAAGGCAAACGATTGATATGATTCATTATGACCATTAACATTACTTGTTTCACCAGTAACATACAGCAACAGACCAGTGTCAAAGTAGAAAACTTTACTAGAATGAAAACACACTTCTAAGTTGTTTGTCACAATGCAAGAAAGGCTGCCTTCTACATTCAGGTTGTTTTTTTTAATTTAGAGACCTTTTCAGATTATGTTTCCCTCTTCTCACAATCTAATGGATTTAATTTAAGAGATTACTCCACAGACAAAAAAATACCCACAAGAGAAACACAATAGCACAACAATACTAGTGCATATTAAGAAATGTCAAGAGAAATTTTGCACTGCAAAAATATAGTTTTGAAGAATATCCAATACCAGTTGTTTGAAATGATGTCGTTTATTGTGCACACATAGGACATGAGAATTCATACAACTTTTTTTTTTTTTTTTAAGAGGCATGAAAACATATTTTCTTAGAAGAAATAAGATGTATCAATGTGGAGCATTGGAAGAAGGAAGACTTAATTCATATGGTAACCATTCAATGGTGCACTTAAACAGCCTCTGCTATCAGGGAGATACATTTTTCCACCCCAAAGGGAACCTAAAACAATTGAAGGTTCTCTAGGACTTCAGGGCAGAGTAGCAGAGACGTACCACAGATCACACATGCTGATCACACACTCATCCTCCATACTGGAGGCACTAAGAAAATACAGCATTCGATAAAAGAGATTTTGATAAACATTGCAGAGCACTGAATCCACTTCTGATTCACTTATTTATCTACTTGCCACCCTTGCTACTAGATATTCTACTTTCAACCCTTCAAGTTTCATTCTGTCTATTTAATATAATACATGATTTTTGCAGATGAACGCTTGCTATGTAATTCATATTATGTAATTTAAGATGTGAACAGTAGGAGAGATTGGGCCAATTGTTATAAATATTTTCTAAAGTATTTATATATTCAGTTTTGCCATAGCAATTCTAGCAGCTGGTATTAAATCTTTGCCCTCTTAGCCCCAAAGGGGAGAAATCTTCTCCAAGCTTTCCTACTCATAAAGAGTCTTTTGATTTAAGCCTTCAAAATGCTCAAAATTGTTCTAAAGCCATTTTGTATGTACAAAAGGTTCCTTTAGCCTGTGACAGCAGCCTCTTAAATTTACTGCAGTACACAGAGGCAGTGCAACTTATGCAATATTTCATAGTACAGAGCTCTATTTATCTGTGCCTTGTCAACTAAAGGCACTGAGATCATGAGGTTAGCAGGAAGAATTACCATTCCAAGTAGAAAAAAAAAATAATCTGTTTTATTTAAAATATACACCATCAGAGCATAAATACAGATAAGTTATTTCTTACTTTTTATATTGAATTGACCAGAAACAGTAGAGCCAGCTATTCTTCAGCTAATGTTCCTTAATGGATTTGTTCTCCTTCAATTAATGCCAGAAATATGACTTTCAAAATAAGTCTACAAAATGTGTTTTTCAAATTTTAGACGTGTTTGTTGACCAGATTTGAGTTTTAAATTCCCACTTGAAAAGTACCAGCATCAAATTACATCCAGTTCCTTCAGCTTCCTCTGTCCAATCAAATACCTAATGGGTTGAGATGCTGTCAAAGCTAAGTGCACCCTTCCATAAACTGCCAGAGCAGTGTCCACACACTGTCACAGCTTAAGGTCCTGATTAATCATAGTTTAAAGCTATTACTTTTCCTACCAGAATTGAACACAGACAGGGACACCTAAATTAAAGCCTTGTGCAGTATTAAAGACCTGGTCAAAAGTCCCATTATTTATCTAATAATTTCATAGATGAGTAAAGATACCTACCAAAGCATCAGAAGATTAGGGTTTTTGTTCTCTTGGCTGTCCAAGGAGGTGACTTTCCTGACAAGAGAGAGAAAAAAAAGGTACTTTTATTAAATTTCAAAGAACTTCAAATAAAAACTAAAGAAAACAACATAAACTATAATTAATAGAAACAATGCTTAAAAAAAAAAAGCTTTAGATAACATTTGCAATGTTTAAGTTACTAGAATTTATGGAAAAATAATATATTACAAACTATTGGTTATGAGGTTTTACAGTTGTTTAATAGGGAATAGTTTGTCCAAATTTAACTAGCTAAGCTAAGGCTTTTTAGATGACTAATACAAATTAAACGTTTTAAAATGAGAATTTAGGTGTCCTCACAAGTCTCTCCTACATTCTAAAATGAAACTTTCTAAGTTGTAGCCTCCCTGTTTTTATTGGTTCTATTGAGATAACTTAAGTGAGATTAAAATCTTATTTGATTTATTTACCTTTGCAAATGAAGACCGTTTTAAGGGTTACACATCCTCTGCCTCTGACGAAAGCGACCTCAATTAGTCAAGTCAGAAAGTCTTTAAAAGCTTTGTGTTTATTGCTTCCAGCACGGAGCGAGGTGGTCATTAACGTACCAAAATTCTCATAAAAATTCCAAAGTTGCACTAGTGAAAAAATGCTCAACAAGGTGAAAACTAGTCACATCTTTTTCCAGAAAATTCATTAGCTATTTTAAACCATTTTTTTAACAAAAGTATTTTGATTTAATGTGGCACTCAAGCAGATTCATACCATTTGGATATTTTAAACAGCATTTATATCTACTGTGAGTATATAGAGAGATACATTTAGGTTTAAACCATTTTGTTTTAAAAGAAGTTGCACAATGTTTAATATGAGCCTTTTATGCTGATCACTGTTAAACATTTCTCCCTGTTTACTACTATTTATGAAGTTTTATTATAAGATAAAGCATAAAATTAATCTCACACACACTGATTTTCTTTCAAAAGTTTATTTAGTATCAAGCAAGGGTAAAACTTTGCTTAACACTCCAGAACATTTCAAGACTTGAGTTACAAAATACCACATTATTCGCATTTGTAGTTTGCTTCCCTTTTTACGCATGTTTGCAAAGAGAAAATCTAGCAAATGGCTGAAAATAAAAGCTAAAAACTAAATTGTTGAAAACCTTTAAAATAAAAGGTTACGCTTATGTTAAAAAGAATGGACTAACGTATTTAGTAAACCTATTTTTTGTTTAACACTAGTTAATCAAAGGTTATTTTTTTGATCACCTATTTTTTCAAACACAGTTTGGAAATAACAAAGTTCCTTGTTTTACATATCTTTCTGTCCAGGTTGTTCTTTCAACAAAATGTTTTAAGTTCAGTCCATCCATTCAGATTTTTTATGCACTTTGAGTTAATAAAAAGGGATTGTTCATAGAAAAAATTACTTTGAACAGTATACAGGACTGGTGGAGATTGGATATTTCACAACATCAGACAGTACAATCAGTATCTGGCATATGGCTGGTCTCTGTAGACTCCTTTTGTTGTCCTTGCAGAAGGTGTCTTGTGTCGTGAGTTGGTCCATTCTTCTTGCCCTGCAAGGAAAGAAAATACGGTCAGAGCCCTTCCACCATTCTCAGCTTTTGTACTTAGTTTTTCTTATCTGTGAATCAAATAGCCACATTTACAGAAAACCAAGGTGTGCAAAAGTGAAGCCTAACACTTGAAACAAAAAATCTGAGCTATCCCACAGTGAGTTCTCAGCACTGTAAGAGCTGGGAGTGTGACAGGCTAATGGCAAAAATATTTAGGGCTGTGGAAATTCAGCTCGACTGACTTGTTGCAAAAACACTGAAATGTCAGCTCCAGCAGCAGACACACCAATAATTGCAATGGGATGAAATGAATGGAGGGTATGAATTATGTATAAGGAAATAAGTTGCCCTCAGAAATAAGTTTCTCTGCATCAGTACCAATTTAGGCCTAATTCAAACATGCAAACCAAGCCTCAAGTATCACTACAAACACCTGTGGCTTTTAACATCCTAGAGCCAATATTCCATTTCTCTGGAGGCAAACATACACCTCCTCTGAAATGCAAGAAAGAGGAGGGCAGAACATAAAAAAAAAGGACAAGGAACATTGGTTGTTTGTGCTATATTTAATGATTCATAATCCTACCACCTTTTAATGGTAATAAATATTTTTAAAAAGTAGCAAGAATTATTATCTTAAATGACAGTCAGACCTACTCTGCCAGGCAGTTGCAAAAGGGAGAACACAGGATTAAATGTAGAGCATAATGAAACAGTACTAAACAAGTCAGAGTACTATGTCACATCTGTGAGAACAAAAATTTAAAAAAAAGCACCAAAAAAAAAATCCTGAAAAGCAAAAACACCTTAAAACACTGTATGTGTTTCCATACCTATTTCTGCAGAAGTGCCCCGCCCTAAACAGACAGGTGGCCCAGCAAACCCAATTCAATCCAGAAACTAAGGATGGAATCCATATGTATGACAGACTAAAATGCAGACATCACTTTTGTCTTTCCAGTCCATTAAAAAAAATAAAATAAACTCAAAGAACCCCTGCACTTTGAATGCTGAGGTAACTTGCTCTGACATGAGATATTTGAAATTAGATGACAAGAATCTCATATGTCAAGGGTTCATTTTCACAATCCCTCTGCAGAAGCCTCATCCTAACTACTTTTTAATAATGTAGGTGGTAGGTGGCTGCCTGCACAGTCCAGGCTATAAATCATATCCAGGTGGTCAGGACATTTGCCTAGGAGGTAAAAGGAACAAGTTCAAATTCAGTGTAAGGCTGAAAGAATTAAACTTGCACCTCAGGCAAGTTCCACAGCTATCTGGTGCTTCTCTTGTGCTTCTTCATCACATAGAAAGCAAGACTTGCACTAAAAAAGAAAAAGACCCTGAGCCTAACAGTAAAGGCAGCTGACTGAGGGGTAGGAATTAAAAATATCCAAGCTCTTAAACACTGCTGCAAGAACTGTTTAAATGAAAAGAGCAATCTTGGTTACAGTTCAAGGTGAATACTTGCTCTTTTTCAAGCAGTTGATCAGATCAGCAGGGTAAAGAGTTACCTTACTGGTTATCAGTTTTCATTTGGTGCTGTTCAGGGCTACCAATCTTAAAACCACTGATATTCTTCCTGCACCCTCTGGATTGTCACCTGAGTTTCTCAGAGGAAAAGTTCAGATACCTCTTGGGAATCTGAATTTCCTCCTGGTCAGCACTAGACAACTACCTGCTCATTAGGCAGCCTTACTTCATTTGAGGCACCTGATGTTCTTTACATATAGTGAAGATGGTTATTAATCTCTAACTCTGCTTTTATGGGATATACTTAAGAAATACAGTGCATCATTATTTATATGTGCAAAAACTAGAGTGGCTGCAACCCACCATCATTCTTCAAGGTATTTATAGCCTTTCTCTCAACTTGAATAAATACATCTTTTAATATTCTGAGTGCCTGTGCTTTGATAAATAGAAAACCAATTTTAAATGCAAAAGCAATGAAAAATCCATATTTTCAACCTTAAATACTGCAATCAATATCTCTCCCCATCAGTCTATCAACATTAAGCAGTTTCATACATTTTTTACCCCATCAATTTTGCATTAATGAAATAGTCTTAGAAATATCACGTTTATAATGGCAAACAGTTTATTTTAATGCTGAAATAAAGATTTAAGCTATACATCTATCAACACTAACTGAAAGTTCTGGGGGACAGAGGAATTTCAAGTGATCTCTTCTTTTGATGAACTGACTTTCCCCTTAGGCAAAATAATTAGTTTAAGCAGATATGTTGGGCAAACTACTGCATTAGGTGTGTTTATCACAACTTAGTTAAGGCCATTTCAGTTTTCAGCAGGAAGCACTTCCAAATGGAGTCAAAGAAATAGACCTTGGAAAATTTCAAGTAGAGCTCTAAAATCATTGAAGCATTCACTACTCAGAACCACAACTTTGACACTGGTTACTAATAACCTTCAAATGTTTGAGATTTGAGAGACCTAGGCTGTATTTCTCTGATTTCTAGCCAGAGACTTAACATTTATCCCTTAAGCAAAGGTGCCTTTTAATATTTCTTATGCTTCTAACCTGTAACAGATTTCTTTAATTAAACCTGTCACTGCCACATTTCTATATTAAAAAAAAAAAGTGATCTTTACCAGTGGCATATGTTTTCTGCTTCATTACGCATTGTTTTGTCTCTATACGGAGTAACCCACTGCCCTCACGCCTATTAGCTACCTAAAGTACTTCCCTAACCTTTACATAATGACTCCCTGCTTGATTTCCCAAGACTGATGCATGAAAATGAACTAATACAGAAAGACCATATGAGGCTAAAGCCCACTCGATTAGGCAATAATTCAGCTGAGAGCTCCAGCACATTCTTACCTCGTACCAAGTCTCAATGCCAGCTGTACCACACCAGAAGCATTTGCTTTTGGCAGCCAAAAGTTCCTGGAAAAAGGTCCTACACTCCCATTTTTTTTTTCTTAACTCACTGAATGTGACATGAAAAGGCTGCGTGCATCATGATTTAAGGTTTATTTTCCCTACTCCTCTGGTTTTAGTTTCCCATGACTGCGTTAGCTAACAGACCACAGAGGGCATTTTTCTCAATAAGCACACGAGGTGCTCTGTGACAGCTCAGGAATCCCTGAGCAGCCGTTACCCGCTGCAGGACTGAGCCTTGCCTCACGGAAATTATCCTTTCATTAGGTTTTTTTTTTTCCTCCAAGAGTCTGCAGCTGCAGTCACTGAGCTGATAAAGCCACTCACCGTAGGAGTCGTAGGTGTCTTCACTCAGTCCGTGGCCGTAGTCGTAGTAATCTGCTCCACTGTGGGGAAGGAGGGGTGGGGAGAGAGCAGGAAAGAAAACGTGAGAGAAATAGTTATTAACTCATTCTACCTTTGAAAAGAAAGCTTAAAGGATATAGGACTTGCCCTAAGAAAGGTAAGTATCCATGTGACAGTGACAACTGAGGTCCTGCTTGTTTATTAATTAGAAACTATATTTAATTCCATTTAGGATTTTTTTTCCATTACTTAGCTACTCATACACGTTCTAAATGTAGATGTGGGAATTTTTCATTGGGAAGGTTAAAGATCTTACAACTGTCAATGAAAAATCGAGATGTAGCTACTGAGCCAAATCATTTGTCTTATAAACTCCTGTTCATTACCTACTGCTGCCTAGTACTTTGCCTTTGTATCTTCAAATTCACTGATAAGGATGCAATAAAGGACAACCAATTTGCTGATTGGAGGGATATACAGCTGCTGTGTGTGTACAAGTTCCAGTGTCTTCAAAACAAGACAGAAGAACACAAATATAAATACTACAATTTTAACAGGAAGATAAGAAATGACAATAGGAACCATGTTAAAAGCTGAAATCTGCAGTTGTCAGCATTCAAAAGTGTGTATGAATACCATAAGTATGGCCTAAACCAATCTTCCATTATATAATGGTATTTATATTTGGTATATATTTGGTATCTTAATAGTACTAAGACCCCTGAATGGAAACTGAAGAACAATCCTTATTACACACTATTCCATTATGATTTCAGATTTCATGCAAGTCTAGCTACTTGTAGTCTTTTACAGTTTGTAGGACATCAAGAGCAAGTGCCTAAATAGGTTTTTTTTCCCTTTTCTTTCTAACCACAGTCAGACTCAGGGCTGACAATATTTGGAAAATACTCTACAAACCAATCCTACCAAGTCATTACCTTCTGAGTGAGAAGGAAATCACTAATATATGATCACTAGCAAGTAATTACTGATATTGACAAAATGTTCCTAACATTAGATTGATTGCTAACAAAATAAACACCAGAGAGAAAATAAACAGTTTGTAGCCTTAACACGAATTAGCAGGTAAAGCATTTATATAAAACAAACAACATATCACAATTACTTCTCAACTGACAGAAGAATTCGTTGTGCTTGGGTTGCTTGTGTTTTAGTTTGGGTTTTTTTCTTTTTTTCCTAAATTAAAAAAAATTAAATCCCTCAAAATAAACAGGCAAGGAAAAAAAAAAAAAAATACAATTTTGGTGTGTGCAAATGCATATCTAAAAAGTCTGGATGAGTGTTATTAATTGTTGGTATAATGCTTCCAAAACAAAAAGTTAACCACAATGCACTATAAAGACCCACAAAAAC
Source organism: Orthonyx spaldingii (assembly GCA_013397795.1). Classification (NCBI taxonomy): domain Eukaryota; kingdom Metazoa; phylum Chordata; class Aves; order Passeriformes; family Orthonychidae; genus Orthonyx; species Orthonyx spaldingii. The sequence goes on along the minus strand of VZTJ01002533.1, from coordinate 800,261 downwards.
GTACAAAACCTCTACGAGACCTGTTCTCTGTTTCTCATGTGATGAGGAGCCCAGAATAAGGGTAAAGTTTGAATAAGAAGTATTTTTTCCCTACAGCAGCCAGTAATAAAAGTCTTTATTCTGACAATGAACTGAAAACTGACATTCACTATGCTTCCACACAGCACTTATTTATTTTTAAGGCTGTCATCGAGTTTAGAAGCCTAAAGCAGCTGAGCCCCATCCCTGTATCTGTCAATCCTGTCAGAATGACTTTGCAGGGTCTCATTTCATAGATCTTATATATCTATTAAACAAAAAAATGACTCATTTTACAGCACATATACTGCAAAACAAACATCAGAAAGGAAGGAACCTTTCACTTATACTGGAAGTATACCACAACTCATCTTTATTAACAGACAAACCCTTCAAAATTAATAATCTGTCTGAAAAGTACAAGGTATAATGGGAAGTGACCTTGCCCAGTGCAATTCAGTACTTCCTGCTCTACTTCATTCATGTTCTATGAACAATGCCAATGTTCTCCAGTCAGCTCTGTGTTAAACAAACCCAAAGCTTCAGAGGAGAAAACATGAAGACCCAAAGAAAAGGGCACGTGAAGATGATTGTAAGGAGCTCTGAGTGAAAAAAAAAAAAAAATTTAAAAGGTAATTTTTTATTTAATTTGTTACAGAGTCTGAATATTTCATGGTGTTCACAACCAAGACTGCCAGCAATGGGTTTTTTTGAGTTTTTTTTTAGAATTACAGAAAGATCTAGTACTGTATATGAACTTACAGCTTCCAGAATTGTATTTTGCTTCAATGCAATTGCCTGCAAAAAGGAAACCTAGTCAAGGCAGCCTGCAATACCAAACTTCTAAATTGTGCATTTTAACTCATTAACTGAGATAACAGAGGTAGCCGAGGTCATCTCTGCTGTGAGGATTTAAGCAGCTGTATTAAGTAATTCTTCCTCTGGACAGAAGATAGGATATACATTTTTGCTTTGAAATCATCCTTTACATTTAGACTCTTTATATTTTCTGACATCTTAGCATTCTGACTGAAGACTATTAAACTTTTTATTTCCCTTAATGGATTTATTCTGCAAGGAAAGGCCTTTTCATAGAATCACAGAAAGGCTTGGGTTGGAAGGGACCTTCAACATCACCTAATCCCATGGGCAGGGACACCTTCCACTAGACCAGGTAGCTCAGGTTGCTTCTCTTCCTTTCATTTTGTCTCATAGAAAGTAAAAAAAAATTAAATAAATAAATCCACAAACCCAGTTCATTTTCTTCTTTACCTCAAGTGACTCCCTCCTTTCACAAAAAAAGGAGAAAACATGACATGGATTCTTTCCTTTTTAACCCAGCAAGACTAAAGCATGGACTGCTTGGAGTCTTCATGAAACCACTTTCTTTATTTTTCCTCATTTCCTCTCTTTTAGATAAATAATTGGATGACACGCTATAGCCAGCTGAGTTTTCAAGCATCTTCCTAACCACCAAGTAAATGGTACAAGTGCAATTAACACTGGAGTATCAACTGTGATTCAGATCTTTTGTACACACAGACCTTTTGCTTATATCCCCTCTTTTTTGCTTCTTTTGTATTCCCATTCCAGCATAATGGCTTTGGGCTGACAAGACAGAAGACAGAGATGGCCAAGAAAAAAACACTTTGATTTTCCATGTCAGCATAAAAACACAGAGCCACTTAATACTATGGGAGGATTAGAAAACAACAATAAATTTAAGGATGTTCTAATTTAAGGATGTTCTAATTGCTGAGGGCTGGGCAGTAATCCCACAATGTTCAGAGGAAGTGTGAAGTGAGGCTTAAATACTTTAAATAAGGCCAGGGGAAGTGCCTGTTTTCTGTGTTAAGAGAAAAAGCTTCAGACAGAAAGGAGCAAGCTCAGATTTTCACACAGCATCACTGATGAAGCAGAAATGTTTCTCTAAGGCTTTATTTAGTAAACTAGAGGACTGGGAAGCTTCCTGCCAGTCCTCTAGAATCACTATGAGAAGTATCTTAGAATACTTTGATTTAGAGGTATTCAACATAAGTCTTCAAAGGCCCTATGAAAAATGACCTCAATTTCTCAGGCTTTTCTACTAAGCTGATTTGTTTCTGAAAATATCTTGATGAACCATAATAGAACAAATGTTTATGAAAAAAAAAACTGAATAGGAGTAACTGCTCTTGACATGATGGTGAAGTCCTAAGGAACTTTACCTTTTATACTTTATTAACTATGAGGTTATTCTGCCTAGAGAGACTGGAATATTCTCTTGCTACAGCTATCAACAGAATCATGGCTTGAACCCAATTCTCACGGGTCCCTCACCACAAGACAGACACTGAGGTGCTGGAGAAGGACAAGAGCTGGGAAGGGTCTGGAAAGCCAGTCCTGTGAGGAGCAGCTGAGCTGGACGGGGGTGTTTACCTATAACCCTGGAGAAAAGGAGGCTCAGGAGAGACCTTATTGCTCCCTACAATGCCCTGAAAGGAGGTTGTTTCCTTGAGGGAGTTGGTCTCTTCTCCCAGGCAGGTAGAGACAGGATGAGAGGAAATGGCCTCAAGCTGTACCAGGGGAGATTCAGGTTGGACATCAGGAAGAATTTCTTCACTGAAAGGGTGGTCAGACACTGAAATGAACTGCTGAGAGGGGTGGTGAAGTCACCATCCCTGGAAGTGCTCAAGAAAAGTCTGGGTGTGGCACTGAGTGCTGTGGTTCAGTTGACATGCTGGTGTTTGATCAAAGGCTGGACTCCTCTTGGAGGTCTTTTCCAACCTTAATGATTCTGTGATTCCATAGAAGAGGTCACTAGGCTACTTTTGGGACAATTCTAAAACAGGCAGATCAGATCAGTCCAAGTGTACTTCCAAAAATGCATGAAGGTAGTAAAAATATATTGTAATTTATTCATGTGATTGCCACAGCTCTTTATATTTGATACAGGCATCTTCCAGAACGGCCATTATGACATGTCTGTGAAACAGAAGCAGTGTGGCAGGGAGCCTGCTTGCTAAGTGAAGATTAAAAAGTCTCTGACTGCAAGCTTCTAGTTTACTGGAAAATCCCAGACTTAAGCACTGACAAGCCTGGTATAAGCACTGAGTGATCTGAAACTTTCCTTGGCTTCCTGTGATGAAAGACAAAAACGGCCTTTGCAAACAGTTCAGCTTCCAGTAACGCTTATTAGGGGAAAAAACTGACCAAAATTTCTGCTTTTTCTTTTTCGTATGAGTATCACAACTAATTCTGATTCCTTCAGACAAAAACCAGTTTCAGAGAGTGACAATAAAACCCTTACAAACACCAAGGTTTCCTTTTGTGCCAAGGGAAGCTCCACAAGCACCACCCTTGATGCTTCTACAGAGTTGCACAGAACAGCAAAGCAGAAAAAACAAATGAGGATCTCTCTAGCAAGAGTTCTTGTATGACAGACCCTGACTGATGTGATCACATCTGAAGAGAACTCTTCCATAAGGATAAGCCTCATTCCATCATTCCTGTCACATCTTCATGCTCAGCTACTTCTGATAACAAAAATCATCTGTCAACAGCAAACAGGAAGAGTGTCCAAGACAACAATCACTGCAGTGAAGTTTCTCATAACTCCTTTATTGCCTTCAACATTGAGTATCTGTTCTCAATGCTTCTGTGAATCACTAGAACACCCTATTCTGGAACCCAGCTTACAGCAGGACAGCAGAAACCCAGAATATTAAGACCCACATTTTTTCTTGCATCTTGTAGATAAATTTTGAGTTAATACCCAGTTCTGCTGCTACTTAGTAGAGATTTCTTTGGTACATATTTTCATCCCTGCATGTCAGTTTATGTCTGTAAAACAGATAATGAGCTCAGAAAACAACTGAGACCTCTATGTGAAAACTTTATAAAATACAGAAAAATAGTGCAATCTTCCTTGAATTATAGCCTATTGTACTCTCAAATGGATCACACACACAGATCTGTTACCTGTAATCCTAAAAGGTGACCAGAGTGCCCTCTCAAGGATATCCTTAGCTATCACTATTTAGAAATTACGGCAGGAATTGAGAGAAATTTCACTTCTGAACAGTGAAATGTCCTCAGAGGCATCTGTGTTCTGCTGCCTACCAGGCACAGACCTATCTAGGTATCTCTAGCAGAACTCCACACCAGTTGCCTAAAGCAGTTTTACCATCTGAAAAGCCCAGTTACTGCTCTCTCAACTCAATGAGTCTTTATCCCCATCCCCAATACATTCTCATGTCCCATCTCTCAAAAGAGGAAAGGAAAATGGCAAATAGAAGAGGTGACTGAAGCACGTGGTACAAATAAGATTCCTCAGGAGCAGCAGCAGGAGCTACAGCTTCACCTTGGAACTGTGAATACAGCACCAATACATCCCTGAACATAAGAAATGCTAACGATATTGATGTCAAAAAATTGCTGCATCAGATAAAGCACCAGCAGAAAAACTAAGAACTCAGGTTGCATAAATTCAGCATTTTGGTTTGGCTGGTGTGTTAGAACCAAGGCTCAGCCACCCCATACCACGCCTGTCTGGTTTGCAAAGTGGGTCGTGAGCTGCTACCAGTGGGAGCTAAACTTGAAGTCTTTAACTATCCAGGTGTTTACCAATCATATGCCAGCTGCTAAATGGACAAAAAAGACATGAAACAACATTAACATCAGAAAAAGATGTGTTTTCTTCCCTCTCTCTTCAAACAGACAAGATTACTCTGGACAGTGGAAGCAGCAGAGAACAGTGAAGATCTGAGAGATATCAGTGAAAAAATCCTTAGACTATTCACTACAATACTGGAAAGAGCTGAGGGTATTATTCCAGCTAATTCTTAGTTATCCCTCAAGTCCTGCATATGTTGCTGTCAGAGATCCAAGACAATGTTACTTGCACCAGACTGAAGTAAAAGGCAACACTATCCCTAACACACCACCCTCAAAAACTGCACAGGTGGTTTGTCACCATTCCATCATCAGAAACACTGTTCCAGGAGATAACACATCATATCTTCTCATCTTTCTAATGTATTGAAGGAACAGTACAACTTTCAACACCTTTCTCTAAATTTGGAGCCTTACTCAACAGCTGAAATTTAAGAATATTTGAGAGAAAAGGTATCATTCCATCCTGGTTTTATATTCAATCCATTTAAATGCAAAGACTCATTTCCTGGCCTCATCTGAGCTCCACTACTTCCATCCATATGCCTGTTCCAGGTGCTTTACATACAGCTTTCATGAAACAATTACACCAAGATAAATGTGTTTAGGATAGTTACTAATACAATATTTTTCACCATCTACACCTGAACTACATCAAAATTGTGCTTAAAAGCACGATTTACAGCCCTCAATATTTCTCCTGAAATAAAATACAAGGACAAATAATTAAGACCATTATAAAGTTTTCCTGCAACCATCTCCCATTTTTAAGTTGCCCAATTAAATAGGTATTTCCTTACCAACAGAAGAAGCAAGATTTTTCTTTCCTTGAAAGCAAACTGAATACAACAGGGTAGTCAGAGAGAAAACTGCAACTTTCAATTACTGCTAGGGAGCAGACAAAGTGTGCTGACTGTCAACCAGCAAAGCAGTGTCAAATCTTCACCTACAAAAACACATCTGGTGACAAAAATACGTTCTGAGCTGATGCAGCCTGATTTCTCATTCAGCTAACAGGAACTGGCTTCCAAGTGTGAGTTTCCAGTGAAGTTCCTTCTTCGCCCCACACCAGGGAAAACACATCTTCCCTATCTATATCTATATCTATATGTCATTGTCTGTCTGCTGCAAATGTAAATTTAAGATGTCGTTTCTCTAGCCTGGAGAGACTATGCAGTCTCTCTTCCTTATCTTTGTATCCTTTAATCAAACTGCTGGGAAGTTAATTATAACGTGAGACATTTGAGAAGTCCTTTCTAAATGAATAACTTTAATTTGTAAGATTGATTATCCATGTTCTGTCTCCAAAGCCCACATATCCAGCACCATTTCTACAGCATCCTGGTGATGCCTGGCAACTGGATACTCTCCCTTTCTCCTTGTTACTTTCATCCTCCAAGCTTAAAGAACCTTATTTTTAAAACAAACTGTAATTAATTTGAAGCCTTCATATAATTGATTTTTTAAACTATGACTAATTCCACAAATTACACTAATAGGTACAATACAGCACTTAATGTTTAAAAAATATTCCCCATTAATGATTTTATTTCCTATTTTGGACTTGGAAGAGCCACTTGGACCTGCCCCTTCCTCGTGTTTTCACTTGTGTAATCAGTCAAGGAAAAAAATTCAAAATCCTACTAAATACTAATCCTCTTTAATTGTATTGTGGAATTCAACCACCCAATTTAAGATGCTGTAAAATCACCTAAGTAAGATTAAACCAATCATGGAAAATTACTATCGTTTTATGAAATAATGACTTTTTTGATTCCTCAATGCTAGTAATTTGATGTTACTACTTTTTGTACTACTATAACACCTGCATATTAGTTTTCTCTAACCGTTTTTAAAATGTATTTTCAAATGCATTTTTACGTGCTTCCTAAATATGGAGGCACAGCCACAGGTAAATTTAATGGCAAAATCACAAAGAGAACCAAATGAATTTTACTGAGTATAATCAGTACAGATGAAGAGTAATCCTAACATTTATTAAACAGTGAAGTCATCTACCAATATCACCATGAGGATTCAAAAAACCTTTTCCAGTTTTATGAGTGCACTATGAGATATGCTTGTGTGTTTTCCATCACTACAGTTGAAGCATCTTAGTCTTACTCCTTTTTACTGACATTGCAGACCAGATTTCTCTAAATCAGTTAAAAAAAATGAAATAAACTAGATTCACAATTAAAACTATCTATCCTATTGAGGCACTGCTGAATAGTTTACCTCGTCACATCTCAACATGCAATAAAAAAAGAAAACATCTATCTAAACCTGAAAAATTAGATCTGAAAAACTGCAGCAAATAATCTCTTCCAATAATATAAGAGAGAAATTAAGCAGGAAACCACATGGCAGGATTTTCAGTCAAAAGCTACATTAGCTTATTTATGCTAATGCTTTAAGGCTTTATTTGCAGAATTATAACCTCCAGTACACTCTGGTACATACCAGGTGTTCATAAGCGACAGCAACACAAAATGCACAAAACCCTCTGCACAATTCCCAGAAATCCAACTCCTGAGGATTGATTTGATTTATAAGTCAAAGCATGAAATACAAACAGCTACAAGCATTAAAATGGAAAGAATTACACCTTGGAAAACTACAGTAACAGACACTCGTTTGCATATAATGCATATTTATACATCCTGGAAATGCATGATTGCTGACAAACTCAACAATGTAAATTTAAAACACTGAGCACCACAAACAAACTGTTAGCAATTAACTTTCAAATACCAATAGCAACACCTCCATAAGCCAATTTCAAATCTATATGCTCAGCTCTTCATGAAAATCCTCCTATTAAACAGGAATGTCATCATTCAATGTCATAGTCAAGTGTGACTAGTAAGCATAGTTTCAAAAAACACCTGAAAATTTGAGCTCCTAGTGGAAAATGCTGAGGGTATTTCCAAGAGCTATATTCTAGGAATCAACTTCTCTTGTAACTGAAGTGCCTCTGGAATAACATAAAAAGCACTATTTAGAGATTTGAAGGATTTTAGCAAACCAATTTAGTTCTATTCTTCAGGCATCAGTTTAAAAAACGCCTTGAAATCCAGCAGCGGCCATTGTTAAAGTCCTTTTCAACCCAACATCCAGCTACTCCCAAGCTACCAAACACAAAATTCCTCAAACCTTTCCCACCATGGGGTCTTTGTGCATAGTCTTCCCTATTAGGAAGAAATTTTGTGTCTTGAATCAGTCACTTTTGAAATGAATGGTAAAGAAGGTAATGCATGATAAAGGAAGCTCAGGGGGAAACTTATCACTCCCTACAACTACCTGAAAGGAGGTTGTGGAAAGGTCTTCTCCCATGTGAGAGATACTGGACATTGGGAAAAACTTCTTCACTGAAAGGGTGCTCAGACTGCCCAAGAAACACCATCCTGAAAATCTTAAAAAACGTGTGGATGTGGCACCTGGGGACATGGTTTGGTGGTGAACATGGTGGCGTTGGGTTCACAACTGGATTTGATCTTGGAGGTCTTCTCCAATCTTGACAATTATATAATTCGTAACACCATTTTTTAAACATGCCTAGGACTTACCATGGGGACAGTCACATTTTTATGAATTTAAGCAAATGATCTAACAAGGTTGCAATTCTTACTTACAAGGTTGTAATTCTTACTTCCCAACACATCAACAATAACCACAGAATGATTTAGTGGCACTGAATAAACTTAGCCGTACTAAAGAGAATTTGCCAATTCCCTCAATTCAGATTAGGTTAACTGGGTGGCTCCAAGGCTCACAGGCAACTTGCAGGGATTTGCATTTATCACATTTTGGTATGATTTGAAGTGATAGTAATTATTGTTACATATGCACAAAGAGCAATTGAGAAACGCTATTTAAGCCAACGGAGAAATGGTTGTTGCCAAGAGAAATCTATAGCACTATTAGGTAAATGTAAAAATCAGAGAGAAATGCAGAAATCTGTACACAAAGCCAGCAATTTTTCCAAGTCCTAATTTTTTCCACTTTTATATCTGTGTATAGATTAAATTCTGCAACAGAATGAGGATGAGATCACCTCGACTGAAGATCTAAAATACTTTTAAAATTTTAAATTATAATTAAATACAAAATGGCATTACTACATAAATGACTCATTCCTGTCCCTCAACAGACACTGGCATACAATTATACAAAGTGTTCCTCATATAGTTTAGGCTGCTGATCTCTGTTGTAGGCTAAAAAATAAAGCTAGACAAAAGCTTTTTTTTTTTCCCTAGGAAAAGTATCCCATCTTAAATGCTAGAAGACAAGCCTAAAATGTTCTTTGAAACTTCTGAGTGCATGAAGCAGACAGATGGGGTTTCTCAACATTTTTTTTTTTTTACACTACAGTAACTGTGTTAGCCATTCTCTGTCTGTAGTAAACTTAAAGGCACACAGTAAACCCTCCAATGCTACTGGAGAGGTAACAAACCCAGCCCCCTTTCTCACCAACCTTGCCACATAATCTGGATTTCAGCACCAAACCTCATTCCCTGGCATGTTAACTCTCTGCAGCATCTGTCACTGCTATGAATGGTTGATCATAAGTACCTCTGTAGTCATCTCAATGCCATTAAGCAGATGGCAGCGCTAAATCCGAATGATGTAGTACATCTCCCTGGTGGACTTTGTTTCTATACACCACCATTATTCTACAATTCCTCAGTGATAAATCTTGTGCATTCTAGAGAACATTAAACAGTGAGCTGACAGTGACAATTGATTTATTAGCATCCATTTCCCTTTGCCATATTATTGTCCTCGCAAACACTTGTGCAGATCATGTACGGAGCCACTAAGTGACAAAAGCACTTTGGCTCCATTTGAAGCCTATGCTGGGGATTTAAAATAACTAGATTTTTTTCATGCTGAAGATGTTTAAAACACAGTTTTAAATGAAGATTCAATTAAATACTCATGATTCCTCCACAATACTATTAGGTGAATTTTCATAATAGAATTGGTCTAGCATTAACACCAGGCCATTAAAGCACCCACGACTTCCTGCAATAAATCCAAGTAAATAATTACAATTCTAGACAGGTTTAGGAAGTCCTTTAAGAGTGAGCTAAGTTGTGTAAGGATGCATATATGCTGCTGACAAGTCTACATGTGTTGTGTCTGACACAGGCAAATATCAGCACCAGGAGTCATGAGTTTAGCTTTCACAATTACAATTCATATTTTACCACAAGATCCTGAAAAGGATTTCTGGCACACAAAAAAAAAAGATTTCTGGAACACAACTGCACACGTGAAATTAATCTATATGTATATAAGAGAAATTTTATGAAGGAATTCCTGACTTCATAACATAGTCTTGACTGCATATCATATAACCCTAATGCCTGATTGCATATTGGGGGCAGGTACTGATAGGAGAAGGGGGTATGGCTTTAAACTAAAAGAGAAGAGATTTAGATTAGATATTAGAAAGAAATTGTTTACTGTGAGGGTGGTGAGGCACTGACACAGGTTGCCCAGAGAATTTGTGAATTCTCCATCCCTGGATGTGTTCAAGGCGTGGTTGGATAGGCCTTAGAGCAATCTGATCTGGTCAAAGTTGTCTCTGTCCATGGCAGGGGGGCTGGAACTGACTGATCTTTGAGGTCCTTTCCAACCCAAAACCATTCTATGAAGCATTTGCTACCCTCTGATTTTCAGAAATTGCTACATATTTTTTAAATTTTAGACTGTTTTGTTTTTTTACAACAAGACTAAACAGCCCAGTTGATTAACTATCCCATTTCATACTGATAAAAATAACATCTAACAATCCCTCTGCAAAAAAACTATACATATAATTTAATCTTCTAAAAATCAATTAAGGTATCTGGTAAAGCACAGTACAGCTTCAAGGGATATTTTAGGTCTTTTCGACCATAAAAAATAATTCTGTTAAAGGACATCCTGAAGCACTGTGTGTGGCTTTGTTGCATGAACAAACAACAGTGGATAATAAAATATTCTAAAGGAAAACAATATTTTTTATAGGATTACAGGGCATTAAGATAGATGAGAACTCAGAATAACTCTCATGTTTCTCCCTCTGTTAGTGCTGCGGCAGGTTTTAACTCCAACTTCAGACTGCCAGGCACAAGGAAGGATACAGTTTCACAGAAGGTCAAATAAAATACCAATAAACTTCTAACCACTCACAATTTGCTATCAACAAGCAGTCAGTACATAGAAGGAGTAATTTATTTGTAGAACAAAAAGTCTCAACTACCTTAATGCACACAGAAATACACAGTATCCTGTTTTTCATGTCTAAACATGTCACCCATCCTAATCCATCTCAGGTTTGGCCATTTCTGGGAAATACACTCAAAATGTCCAAATTAAAAGCAATAAAGGAGAGTCACAATGTGTTGGGCTGAAGGTTGAATTTGAAGAATGCACTCCTGTGCATCTATAGCAAAAGGTCTGTTGTCATGCAGTATCTTAGAGACCTCCAGAATTCCTAAAGATACTTAAAATTCTATTGCAAGTTTCTATATTTAACAAAGGAATCACTAAATAAGCATAATGTTTAAAACAAAAATGAGCACTTAAACTGTTTCCACCATATCACACGATGCCCACTTGTGAGCATTAAGCCCTGTTCCTGCACTTAAACTTAGTCATATACTAAAATCTACTGCAAGTAATTTAATGAGACAACTCATTTTCAGTTTACTGGCTATTTCTCAAATTTCCTCTTTAAAACACAGTATCATTAATATCACAATATTTCTAGAGAAATCAGTATCAGAAGACATACTAGAAATACTTCAAGATTACTATTTTCCACTTAGAAAAGGAAAGACTAAGTTATTTCCACATGCTGGTCACTAAATGATGCATTTCAAACACATGACTGCTCTTCATGTACAAATGCAGTTTCTTTCCATGAATTATGAGGGTAAAATATCAAGAATGAAGTAAGGCTAAACTATGAAAACAATGCACTTTTCCCTAATTTCCTTCATAGCAAGAGCATTGTAATGCACCTAAATGTGGTAAGTATCTCATAGTGGTTACACAATTATATTTTGCAATATGGGCTACTACTTGATATTCAGATTAAAGATAGGAATGCTGGTCTAGGTAGCTCAGATTGCTGTTTATAGTTATTACTTTTTGCCTGCCAATACTATCCTAAAAATCTTTCTTCAGAGCCAGAAAATATGCCAGAAAATGAGAGCTGATATCCTGTGAGAAACATGCAAGTGAATAATTTCTTGTTTTCTTTTACCACAGAGCACTTAATAAAATTAGGGGGGAAAAAGTCAAGTAATCATTAAGAAGATAACAAATTCATTAAAATCTAACAATATATGTATTGTGGAACTACAGGTAAAATACAAAGTAAAGCTATCATTTTATGAAGTATCTCCTTCTAGACAGCTAAGCATGTGCACATATATCTAAGAATATTATACATATTCTTATGTATTAATCCTTTACATGAGCAATTTCATTCCTTGGGAGATTTTCTTTTTTCCTAATTTTAGTTCAAAGGAAGAAAATCTCAATGAAAACCTTCTTAACATGGAAAAAAAGATCAAATCCAAGTAATGCTTAATTTTGGCTCAGGCAAATGACTTTGTAATGAAGTCCAAATGTTGGTGTGCAATAAACCCATTTACCAACACTACAAGCAGGAAGCCAGAAGAGGATTACCAACATAGAAGCTGAGGACGACTTTGGCAATTGTCTTTTGAGGAAAAAAAAAATCCATTACTAGTAACTGCTCTCAAAATGTAACACTCTACAGAGTCTCATATTTTGAAGGTCCTACACTGCTGATTTCTTAAGTCATATTATTTTTATCACGTTTAGAATCAGTAGAAGCCAAATATCAGACACAAAGGCAATTTCATTATTTTGGTTCTCAACAAAAATGACACTTGAACTTTCCACTCTTGTTTTTCACATTGACTAAGTTGCTGAGCACAGAAACATATTCATTTACACAACAAAAGTTGAGTGTGATAATGCTACAGCAGAGAAGATGCCAGGTCTAAACAGCTTTGTTCTCAACTTGTGAACAGTTCTGCACTATTTCAGATAAAGCTGCACTGTAAATCTTGTATATTTAGCTGAAACTAGAACAGGCTAAGGAGCATCTATTTATCAACATCTCAATACCCAGCAGGATCTTTCTCTCCTACTGCCATCTTCTTCCCAGTGGGCAAAGTTTGAAGCTGCAATCAGCCAAAATAACCAAAGCAGTAATGCAGATCTATAGTATTTGATTTTATCATTTCCTGAACATTATTGTTTCAACCATTTTAAGGTTTTTTGCCTGCAGAAGCCTGGGCAATAAGGAGGTAATGCATTGGTACACTTCAAACACTTATGACCATTCCAGTGGGTAAGTTAGAACAGATGTTCTGGAATGGGGGCTGCACAAAGGTAGGGCAGCACCTCCCTGGAGCCAATTTTCCTGTTCAGGTCCATGATGACCCCACCACAGACAGCACAAGCACAGGAATGGGGCAAGGAACAAGTAAGAGCAATACAGGGGATCGAGACCACCACGGACCCCAACCCAGTCCCCGACTCTTGTCTCCATCTGAAGGCTACAGGTGCCTCAGTGTCACATCAGACACACAGAACTCCCTCCCTGGGGAGGGATCTGGGTGTTCCAATGCTAATTTTAGTATCTCTAACCCAATAAATGTTTTGTTTCGTGGGCCTCCATCCCCAATGGATCAAGACTGCGACCAACACTGGTCACAAACACCAAAATTACAATTCAGTCTCATCACTGGATCCAAGGGTAGTGGCATCTTTCCTCTCCACAAGATACTCTTATCCTTTTCTTCTCTTTCTTTTCCTTTTCTATTTTTCTTGTGACACTTCTATAAAAAAGAACCAAAATGGCTGCATAATTCTGCTGCAATTAAATTATTTTAAAAGAAATCTGCCTCATATACACTATTCAATTTAATTTACCCCAAGTGATTTATTAACAGCAACCTCAGTAACCCTACCTCAGAGGCAGGTCATAACTTTGCCATAAAATTTCAGGACATTGTCAAAGACATTAAAACATCTGCTATTGAGCAAATTATGAATGCTTGGTCTGAGAGAAAAAGAGTGAAAATAAATTACAACTCAGTAAAAGGTGCACAGAAGTTCCCTTTCCAGACAGGCACATTGGAAATACACAGAAGTGGAAATGACCAGTCAAGCTGCTAAATTTGTAATGAGATTTTTGCCATAAAGTTCAAACTACCACAAAAAGGAAGTAATTTGCACTTCACAGCGTGTTTCCCATTGTTGGGTCACACAGTTATTCATGGAGTTGCCAAATAGTGACTCCTTTGAAGAAGGCAAAATTAAAAAAAAAAAAAAAAAAATCAAAAGTACTTAAAAATACTGGTGAAAATGAAGTGGGAGAAGGAAAACAAATGGCAAGAGATTCAAATTTGTCACAAGGAATTGCAGAGCAGTAAAATAAACCGAAGGAAAACTTTTCTTACAGTCAAATATAGGTAAAATACTGGAATGTAACTTTGTTGATGTAGTAAAGATTTCATCAGTTGTGTTTCAGACTATTTCATACCTTTTATAAAGTTGTCTTTTCTCTCCTCTCCCTTCCTTATCCACGCCTCCCACCCACAACGAATCTGAATTAAATTTTCCTGAATTTTTGAAAATTTTGATTTAGGATTTGGCATCGCTAAAACTGTTACAAGTTCTCAGTTCTGTTTCTTTTCAGCCACTCTGAAATGTCACTTTTACACTTATGTGATAGTAAAGACAAGTAACATGGGGGTTATTTCTAAAATACTCTCATAAAATTTTTGCCGTTTAAGATGAAATTGGAAAACTCTAAGCAAAACTAACTGGCCAACCACAGAATTTTTCAATTGTAGTTACAGTTGATTTGGAGGCTTACCTTTGTGCTTGAGTGCTATAGCTGTTATCATAGGAATCATAGCTTTGTTCATCATAAGCAGCTCCGTAGCCATCATCATACTCCTGAAATAAGAAATGCAATATTAACTTCAAGTACACTCCAGAAACAGAATAGTAACCTAGTTCTACGTGTGAAAGACAACACTCCTGAAATGTGTGTATAACGTATGTACACCATGAAGTGGCAAGATCTTAATATTGAGACTATTTCTATCTACAAATCTGAGCCAATAATTTCTTTAAAGGTATTTTGAGCTATTGGCAATGTGCTTTAAAAATAATTTTTTCTTAGTTAATACTGGCTTGTGCAGAGACTGTATGATTATTTCATGTCTCCATGTTCTTGAGACTAAGTGAGCTACCGATTTTCAAGAAAGCTCTGGGAGGTATCTCAGGAATCAAAACATCTGAATAAATATTGTTCAATACACTTAGGTATCTGACTTACTTATGGACAATAAATTCAATATTCTATGTAGACTTTGGACAGGAAAGAACTTCCCTAGAGATAAGACCAGCAAGAACGACAGTTTTACTACTCTGAATGCCCTCTGAATACTCTTCAACTTGTGGGAGTTTAACACTGATCAGGAAACTAGAAGTATGGGTTTCTTACTTCTCTCCACATTATTCACATTATTTAATATACACTGTAACACTCTTCCCAAAACTGCACTGTATTTAAACACCAAATTGAAAAAACCCCTAACCCCAGCCATACAGAAATTTAAGGTAAGAACAAGGGACAGTGATGTTGTGTTTTCACAGAGAACAATGAGCTATAGAAATCTGAAGAACTGTCAGCAATTTACTGTTTTGTCCAATAATACATCTAACTGAGTTAAACATAGGAACAGTAGAAACGGCACATCCACTGCATTGATTCCTAGGAAATCCTAGTATCTAAATCCTATCTAAATATGTCAAAGACCTCAATGGATATTTAGGAGTATCTTTATTAGGATATTTAGGAGTCCAGGTTTTCCAGATGACAAAGACCTAAAGAGAAAACACCCTGAAGACTGGGGGATCATCTTTCATACACATATGTGTGTGCATATATATATAAAAAAATCAATAAAAATGGTGTCTCCTGGCAATTAAAGGATAAAGCCTCGTGGAAGAACCAACATTTTCACGAAAAAGAACGTTTAAGAATCTTTCAGCAATGACAGAAAAAACCAACAAGCAGTATCAATTAGATGGGGACGACAAGTGATGGATTGTCCAACTTTAGTAGAAAACATCTCCAGTGATGGGAATCTGACAGCTTTCTATGTAGAAGCCAGTGACATCCTCAAAACAACTGATAGGAAACCTCATTTCTTCTGAGTTTTTAGCAAGTTTTCCAGTCATTTGAAATTGCTTCTATGGAAAACAGGCAACCTGCCTATCAAAAGAGCTTCACCACTGCTAGATCAGTGCACATGATTGTTTCCCAGCAGTGATTAGGAGAAGGGTGTCTGTGAATATTTGCCAGCACAGTTGAGTGAGTTTATTCACTGGTTTGGAAGAAGAAACCAGGATTCTTTCACCTGTCGGTTGCATGGAGATCCATGGATAGAAAGTCACTCTTAAAAAGAAACGCATTTTCTCTTTCAGTAATTCACTGCCCTGAAACTAAAAATTAAAACAGACTCTTAGGATTTTCTTGCCCATCAGATATGGATTTTTCTTGATAAGCCACAGACTAACCCCCAATCCTGCTGCCTCCTGGCAGTTATTCCAAACAGGCATTTTATTACTTATTGATGCAATACACAGACATCTGTTAACAATACGGACCCTGACTAACAGCAGAAGCTGCCTGAGCCAATTTATTTGCTCTGTTCCAGAACATTTACATGACATTTGATCTCCTCTCATAGACTCTCCCAACTGTGAACCAGCCATCCCTAGGAGGCCCTTCCAAACTTCAAACCAGGCACGTCCAGCAGTGGCAACAAACAAAAGCAGAGGACTGAAATTACCTTTTAACGTGTTAGGAAAGCTTTGCAACTAAGGAATCATTAGAGACCCCTTGAGCAATCAGTCCTATTTTTCACATTTCTGTTAAATATTTTACTAATAAAAAAATTGATCATGAAGAAAAGGGGTAAGAGACTACTTTGAAGTTCTAGTCTATCTATGACTTCTTGAAAACAGAGGAACAAAATGAATTTGAAATGAGAAGATCCTTCAAAAGATGTTCTGCAGAACAAAAGGAAAATTTGGGGGAGATCCATTCTGTATTAAACTGAGCTGTTTCTAGTATTAGCCCTTCTCTTCCAGAGAATTTTTGCCCAGGATTCATTACTGTTCACCACTGCGTGTTAGTAAGTTGACAACTGCTGAGATTAAGCCCTGCATTATGATACTGTTGAAGGTGGCTCTTCGAAGACTTGTATGGAAAGACATCTGATTTGTAGTTTATATGTGGGACTGCTATCTCTTAGAATTAAAATCATTAACTTGTGCTTTTGAAATCACTATAATCTGCTTAAACAGATCAATTCTATTTTATTGATGTATTTCACAGAATCACAGAATGGTCTGGGTTGGAAGGGACCTTAACGATCATCTTGTTCCACCCCTTGTCATGGACAGGGACACCTTCCACGTGTCCAGACTAGACCAGGTTGCTCAGAGCCCCATCCAGCCTGGCCTTGAATACTCCAGGGATGGGGCAACCACAACTTCTCTGGGCAGCCTGTGCCAGTGCCTTGTCATCCTCACAGGAAAGAATTTTTCCCTAATATTTACTGTTATAAACCTCAAAGTTTACATTAAAAACAAGATAAATATGTGCAACACGCTCCAAAAATAGAACGGGTTTGCTCTCAGTAGCTTCTTCTGCTAAGAAATAAGAGATTCAAATTCCAAAATATGTGTTTGCTCTGCACAATTCCTTTGAAGTAGCAATTAGGCAGGAGCAGCTGAAGTATCAGAGCTGTCCCTGAAGTAGGTCTGACAGGATTTGCTCTTAGTCATGCAGTATTTGAAAACTTTCTCTTTCAGGAGGTTACATATAAGGTCAACCAAGACAGAATTTTTTTACATTTTAAATTAAATCCACACTACTTGAGTATTTTCTTTCTGAATCAGACCTCTAGTGGCCTCAGTAAATGTTTTCTTTAACTTTATTTAGCATTTAGGTGAAATACCCTTGGCCATCTGGCATGTACCAGTACTATAAAACACCATGCTAACTTAAATAACTATCACTTTCACACAAATATAATGAAAATGGACAGGACTGAACTTATATGAACAGAAATCCTGTACTAAAGTACACCTTTGTACCAAGCACATTCTACTAAGCCCAAGCATTGCTATACAAATTTCTTTCTATGTAATAACAAAAGAATTACACCTTCATAAGAATCTCCTCATTACATTTTTCCTGCTGATTTTTGGCCATCTTTCAGGTACTTATAAAAGTGTTCACTTTTATATTTAAAGCCATTATTCTTCTTCACATGGATGACAGTGTCTGTATTCCTTTTACCTACTAAATGTAATACAATGGACTTTGCCCTCTATTCATACTACATACATCTATAAATAGCTTTTCCTAAATGTACTTAAATATCAGAAAGTTTATTGGCAAACCCATAGTTCATCTCCCACTTCAAAACCCAAAAGCCCTCACCAGATCATGTCTTCCCTCCATGAACAGAAGCCTTTTCTTTGTTATTCATTATTCTACTTTTCGGGATAACCTAGAAAACTTAACTCTTATCAGATTTAGTCTGATCAAAAGGCAGCAAGTGTGCTGAACAGTCTGTGCTTACAACAGAAATGCAGGGAAAAAAGAGATGAAAATGCTAAAGTCCTCTTAAACGAGGGGTATTTATCACCCAACATTTGAAGTATCCACCAGGAAGGTATCAAAAGCAACTGTCTTGACTTCAGGCTTAAGAATCTTCCCCTGAAGTAACAGAACAGCTGGAGTTGCAACACAGATCATCCGAAAAGATATGAAATTACTCTGTAAAATCTCAAAGCTTATTAATAAAGTCCTTTATTAAGCCAACCTATAAGCATTTCTACTTAAAGGGAGCTTCTGCCTGCAGTGGCCTCAATGACAGTGCCCACAGGTGAGATAAATCCAAAGAGCAGCACTTGTAGTTGTAATTGCTCCGTGTAAAGTACAGACATTTTTCATTAATAGAATCAAAGGCAAAGCATGAAAATGCACCCTTCAAATATATTAAGTTACTATGATGAGTCAAAAAATGATAAAAGCAATCTTTGCCAAAACCTCTGCACTCCCCAAAACATAATAAATCATGCTAAGCCTTGCTCATCAGTGCTTTGTAATTACAACAGTACTCTAAACAAACCCTTGCTAGTGGAGAATAGGAAATTGTGGTTATAAATTGTAATCTGCTGGCAGTGACAATGACAGACTACTGTTTGGACCCTCTTTAAGGAAAATGAACAGTGTTTCAAAGAACAAGACAGAGAAACAAGAAGAAAGAAGAGGGTAAAAGTGGCCTTGAACAAAAAGGCCATTTGCAGTGCTGGGAAAAAAAAATCATGAAATCAATAAGAAATCAATTTTCCAGCTGTTCCCATCCAAGGAAATCCATCCAAGGGAAAAAAATAAGGCCATTTCCACTACAGCTAAAAGAATGTGGTTTCATTCCCTCATCATTCCCTGAAATTAATACTTGCACCACTACTTTATCCAAGAATACTGGAAGAACATACTCCTTTTAGATAAAAACTATCCAATTAAAAAAAAAAAAAGTTTGTGCAGAGATTAACTTGAAGCAGAAAACACAAAACATCAGTGCAGTGTAATGAACTTTTCTTGGCAAACTAGAACTGCAAAGGGAAGGCACAGCCATTTTGTTATGTGGGAATAACATCCCCCCCTCATTTAATCAACAGGGAATATGGGGCAATCAAAACAAATATGGGTAGCTACAACCATCTGAATTCTCAGTGCCAGCATCAAGGACATTAGCAGCAAACATGCACAGACTGGAAGCTCTTGTTTTGGAGATTTTCATCTGTTTTCATCCAGAAGGAGCCTAGTGCATATCCAACCAGAACAAATAAGGTATTCCTGGAATGAGAGATGCAGGAGTGGATTGTTTTTCATGAACCTCAAAAAAAACCCTGAGGAGTTGCTAATGAATATAGACAGCAACATTTAAACCAAATTACTATCAGACCAAAACAAGTCTGGTTTTCTATACACAACAGCAGGGAGCAGTGTCAGAATCAGGAGTCATCATGCTCATTCAATAACACCAAGTTTCACATAAGCAGCCTAAACTAAAATATTTTGAAAAAAAATTTATAGGAACTTTATAGGTGGAACTTTGAGATAGGCAAGAGGAAAAGCTGTTCAGCCTCTTCTCTAAAACACTCCCTGTTTCCACAGCCAATGTCACCCCAGTTCCTGGGAAAATGAAAACATTTTGTGTTCTCTCCATCTCATTCTGAATACCCCAGAGAAGATAAAAGACTCAAAGTTAAACAAAACAGTTAATTGAAGAACTCAAAATAGGAAACCTTTTTTTTTTTTTTTACGTTTCTCTCTTCTTGCTTGTCCTATTTGCCACAAAAAAGAACATTGGATTGGGAAGAAAAAGCCAAGAAATAATATTTTCATGTCATAAACTTGCTTTCCAAAAGTCTTACTTGAATTCTCCCTGAATTTAAGAATAGTCTTAGCACTTCTGAAAAGCCAGAACTCAGTAAAAACACTGCTTAAAAAATGGCATAATACCTAAATGGAAACCACAACATCATCCACAGAGGGGAACAGGGGCAGCATGGACAAAAGATAGTATCTCTAGTTCTTAAGAGACCAAGCTAATTCAAGCCTTTTTCCAGGAACCCAAACAAAAAACATCACATTCAAAACAACTAAGCAAATAAAACCACTGATTTAAAATGCTGCATGTCATTAGGAAGTTATCAACATTCATAAGACCACAGTATATTAAAACATGGTGTAGATCTTGCAAAGACACTGAAATGATACTTGAACTCCATTCAAGAATTTAAATTCTTTTCAAAGTCTTATGTCATCTAGACTAGCCCCTACTTTCACTAATGTTTTGCCACCTCAGCTTCAAGAAGCTTTTATTTGTAAATAAAAAAATTGGGGTTTTTTATATGGTATACAGAGTTTTTTCTCTTGTTTTTCTCTACAGCTCTTACCTTCTTCAACCCCAAACAGCAAGTGAATGTTAATGAGAAAACTCTACTTTAAAAACAGTTCACCACACAAAATCAGCAGTGTATTAATAGCTCCAAGAAATTGCTTCCACATTAATCCTAATTTGCAGTTTTTCAAAATCCAAATTAATTATGATCTCAATAGGGAGACAGGGAATTCAAGCTTAGGGCCGGAGATTAAAACAGAATTTGCACTGGCTCTCCAAGAAAGTGAACTAAATAACAGCTACAGGTTTTGCAATGGAATGGGCTCTCCCCTGTAAATAGTAACACTTTGCAATCATTCTTTTCACTAATGGATATCGACATTTCATATTTTGTAATAATCACTGGATCATGGAATGAATTTTTTAGCCATCCAGCCAAATATTATTTGTGAATTAACTTTCCCTAAGGCTTGCCACAACTTGGCAGGATTTCTTACAAAACCAAAAGGACAGAAACCACTGTGTATGCTGGGGCAGTGCCCTGGTGCTCAGCACATCATCTCCAGAGAGAACCAAGGGAATATGAACACCTGTAACAGGAATTTGAACCACAGGCCTTCCACTACTGGAAAAATACTGAGATTTCAATAAGAGAGAGACAGAGCAACACATCATCTGCTCAGTATTTTGGGAGAGATCTTGTTAGACAGCAGGTTATGGCAATGTCTTTTGGGTCTTCCCCATTTCTCATGGCAAACAGAACAAGCATAGCCTCATACTATTGTAATATCTATAGCATATATGTACTTCACAGTACATATACAGTGTTAATTATAGTTAAAATATAGACTTCGTGTGAAAATTACAATCTTAAGTCTGAAGTCTGCTTTGTTCATCAGTTAAAGCAATTTATTTCTGGAAATATCCAGAAATCAATGCTTCAGGGACTGTAAAGCTTAAAAACATCCCCAACCTTTATGGTTTTGCAGAAAACAGAAATAACTAAATGTAAATTTTAAGGAGTAGATTTTGAAGTTTGTTGTTATCAGTAACTTTTTTGCATCCAGCTGTTCTGTACATCCTTCTGAGTAGCCTGTATCTGTATCCAAGTTAAAATAATCTTGACATCTAATTGGAAATAATTCACGACGCTCTTTTTCAAGTTACAATTTACTTAACCTTAGAAAGGCACCCTTGGTCTCTCACTGGTAGACATTCCATCTTCTTAATACACAAAGCAATGCCATTGAAGCATTAGCTGCTAGAAATTATATATGTGGTCAGTGCCTTAGAAAACTCTGCTACTGAGTTAACACTTATCTGAACACAAGAAAACATCAATAAAATGGCCACAAACAGAAATACAGCTCTGCCACAAATTTTCCCCAAAACTGGGAGGAATACTTAGATCTGAGTGCCTTCTAAAGTAGTGTTGAAGCAAGTCTTGGCCATAACATGCTTGACTGACGAGTTATTTTCTCAGTGTAGACATTCCACACTGCCAGAGCAACAGGTTTTAAATCCACGTTTAAAGTTCTTAATGCCTAAAAATCTGATTATGAACTCAGATAAAACTCACTTTGCATTTAACACATTTAAGCAGCCGAAACAGGACTTGACATGGCATCATCACAAATATATTCATGCAAAGTACAGAAGTGAAAGACTGGCAGAATATTTGCAAAATATTTACCTTTGCAAAATGAAAACAGCATCAAAT
Organism: Orthonyx spaldingii; assembly: GCA_013397795.1. Lineage (NCBI taxonomy): Eukaryota > Metazoa > Chordata > Aves > Passeriformes > Orthonychidae > Orthonyx > Orthonyx spaldingii. The sequence goes on along the minus strand of VZTJ01002533.1, from coordinate 777,827 downwards.
AAAAACCTACTCTTAAAAAGCTTCAGTCCCACTGCTGTATTGTTAATTTGGAAAAAAAGCAAAGGTTGGAAGCTGCTGAGAAGATGAGAGAAGGACGAGGCCAAGAGCAGCAAGTGTTACGAGACAGTAACTGGGACTGAGCAGTTCTGTTCTAACCTATGTTTGACTCAACATTAGCTAAGGAATTGACCTTACACTGTTACTAATTTCCTGCTTATTGGATAATTACAGAAAAGCTTAAAATTTTCAGCTAGTAGTTAAATACAGCTTCTATTTCTTATCTTTGTGGAGTAAGTCGTCAGCTTAAAAATACATAAAAATATTTTTATCTATTACACAGTATAGTTCACTAAGTAAAGAAAAAAATCACAATTAAGAGAAAAATGTTCCTGAAACCATCTGCAAACACTTCAATAAATGTAGCATCCACCTAGTATGATTTCCCTTATCCAACTATTACAAAAATAATCCCGGCCATGCTTCACACATCACGATAGGTTTTCTCCTGACTTGAGCAGTTGAGGATTTAAAAATGAATGTCCTGTTAGTCTTCAGAGGACATTTACCACAGCAACCAGAGCAGTGGGGTCAGAACAGTGAGTATAAAGCTGGCTGGCTGTAGAGGCTGGAATTTTTCCTATCTAAGCTGATGCTACAGTTATGAAAGAGTCAGTCTTCAGAGAAAATGATAAGGAACTGTCATTTAGTGGCTTCAAGAGCTTCATCATGGTACTAACAGTGTGGTGGGGTCTCAGGAGAAATGAGTCCTGGGGCTGAGACTCATACATAAGTGAGACTGGCAGCAGTGGAGTGGGACAACTACCTAGACTGAACTGGAAAGATGTGCAAATATTGCTGCCAGTCCAGTATGTTGTGTGACTTCTGCAGAGAAAGCCAAAGCATTCAAATGCCACCAATGCAAGGACCCCAGAAAGCTGACAGAACACAGAGGCAGCTCACTCTGAGTAGAGCTTTCTGTAATGGGCAAGGCTCTGGAACACTCCCCTGTGGGCTCTAAACACAGGACAGCTATGTTCACAGAGTTTTCTTCATCCTGAGCCCACATTAAAATGCATCTCAAATTAATGACTTTTTGCTTGTGATTATTTTTCCCATGTGGAATAGTATCTCTAGAAGTAACCTTTCCAATTTTTCAGAATGAAACAGGCATTCCCCTTCTCATTTTGATGATAACTTTTAAAAACCCAGCTACTTAATCAAGAAGAGGAAGGAGAGATATTAGGATAAGCAGGAGGCAGAACAGAGTTACTCATACATGTTAAAAATTCATTTGTTTCAAGGACTACACAGAGTTAGCAAAGGGAACGAAGGAAAGGGGAAGCTGTTTGTAATTCATTGTCTGTAACAAGGTAGATTTAATAGCACTCAACAGAGGAAATGGCCAAGGACTTTACAAACTGAAAGCCCTAAAGCACCTTTGAGATATTCATAGAGTTACAGCAGTGAGTGGTTCAAAGCTTCCATTGACACACAGTTTGCTTCTTCCTGAACCTGCACAGTTTCACATTATTTTAATGAGTACAAAGCAAAGGCTTGTAAGCCTAAGGGAATGAAAATCTTCATGAATCCTTAGGACTTTTCAATCCTCAGTGGAAAGTTTTCTTGTGGTGGGTTGATCTTGACTGGACACCACGTGCCCACTGAAGCTGCTCTGTCACTCCCCTCCTCAGGCTGACAGGGGAGAAAAACCGTAACAAAAGTCTCCTGGCTCAAGGTAAGAGCAGAGAGAGAACACTCAGCAGGCAAAACAGACCCAGCTGGGGGAAACTGGCTTATTGCCAATGAAATCAGAGTAGGATGATGAGAAAGAAAAACTAAATTGGGCAACACCTTCCCCCACACTCTTTCCTTCTTTCCCAGTCTCAACTTCACTCCCAAATTTTCTATCTCCTCCCCCCCAGCAATGCAGGGGGATGGGAATGGGGGCTGTGGTGAGTTCATCACATGTTGTTTCTGCTCATTCCTCCCCAGGGACAGGACACCTCACACTCTTCACCTGCTCCAGCACCAGTTCCCTCCCACAGGGACAGTCCAACACAAACTTCTCCAACAGAAGCCCCTCCCTTGGGCTGCTGTTCTTCATGAACTGCTCCAGTGTGAGTCCCTTCCATGGGGTGAAGTCCTTTAGGAACAGACTGTTCCAGACTGGGTATTTTTCCTCCTCTTTCTTAAATACCTTATCCCAGAGGCAGTATCACCATTGCTCCTGGGATTGCCTCGCCAGCAGCAGTTCCACCTTGAGACTGGCATTGACTCTGCTGGACATGGGGGAAGCTTCCAGAAGCTTCTCACAGAAGCCACTCCTGCACCCCTCTGCTACCAAAACCTGGCCACACAAACCCAACACACGTCTAAAGGGTGCTCTGTAACCTCTCTGGTATTTCAGTCTCCAAACCTTTGATGATGCTTAAAGTAACTTATGGTACCCCCCAGGCTTTCTGATGTTCTCATTCTACAGACACTTCTCAATCAACAAGAATTTATTCTGCTCAGATTGGCAAACTGAAGCTTTAATATTAGATATAACTAAACAGGAATTAGTAAAGAAGGGGCAGAAACACTACTACTGACTCCTACCATGCTCCCTTAACCCGTAAAAGACACAGTTAAGGCACTTTGATAATGTACTCCAAACGGACAGGTAAAAAAATACCAAGCATCAAATTTAACACTGAACGTGTGATACAACAATGGCTCAATTTCCTGCTAAATGTTCTTCTAAAGAAAAAATGGATCATCTAGTACTGCTTTATCAACTACAGCTACAAGTACTATATCTATCTATCTATCTCTGTCTATCCCAGCTAAGGTCCCTTGTTGGTAAGATAAGTGATCCAGTTCTAAAAAACGTTCTTTTTAGAAGTTATTTAGCACAGCACTATTTTTCTGTACAGTGCTATTTTCTAATTATTCTCTCAGAAGTGAAGCATACATCAGGATACTGAGTCAAACAGCTTTTACTTCCATACCACTTCTATAGACCCATGCTATAAATAGCAGATTATATATAAATATGAAGTTACTTAGAGAGGTTTATATTCTACCATCTCTCTATGTGTTCTAGAATGTATGTCCTGGAAACAGGCTGCTCAATAAAGACTGATTCCTTTGAAAGCATTGTGACAGAGCCACTTACTTGCAGTGCCCACTTTAACAATATGCCTAAATTTCCCCTGGCTATACTTGACTAAATCAAAGTGATCTTCCTCAAAATTAATGAACTACATTAAGTTGTTCTGAATTGTCCAGTTATATGCATAAACCTTTACATTAACAACATGAAACTTCTTTCTGAATAAAGCTCTAAGAGTTATATAGAAAACTGGGTTTCTGCCAAAAGGACAAAAGGTGGTATTTGTTCTAGAGGGTTTTGGTGAGGAGCTTTGGAAGAAGAAAGGAGAAGGTAGGTGAAAGAAAGGTTTAGAGAAAAGCAAAAAATGTCTAAATAGCAAAACCATTTTCAGGAATGCAGGATCTCCTTTTCTGCTAGTCTAAACAGAGACAAAGTGCAGACAACACCTGGCTGTAAAGAGGGCACACTAAAAGCTTTAGTATATATATAACATTAAAAGCATTGTCCTTGAAGGCATTATTTTTCTATAAGACTAAACTCATTTTTATCACTATAATTTTGATTTAATGATCTTTTTTCTCTCTTACTGCTCTGTAAGTTCAATTTAAGTTTTCCCTAACAATTCATAACAGTATAATTTTGTCATATACAACATAAAAAGTATTTTGATATGATTCTAATGTTTAATACAATAAAATCAAGATGAATATGTATGGCTTATTGAGATACACTGTGCATTGTTAAAATTTTAAGATTTGTTCTGAAGCTTTCATAAAAATATTTTACTTGTCTAATCATTAAACAACTATATGACCACAAAGACAGGGTTAGGAAGGAAGATTAGAATATTATTCTGTTTTAGTTGAGAATTAAAAGTCTACAACACCGTGATTTTCCAGATTTTTTGGAAAGCAGAAACCTAATACAAAACATTTAAGAGCTACATAACTATTTTGCCAAATGCACTGTAAATGTCTTTATGGTGGTTTACACATATAACCTGAATTTTTTTTTTAATTAAACACTTCAAGTGTGAAAGGGTAAAGAGAGATGACCACATTTGTCATAGAGGCTGGGTGTGGGACTTAATGAGGGGCTAATTACAGAGGTTGTACAGAGCTCTGAAGGGACAAGGCTTCTCATTCCCTGCAGAATGAGCACACTCCAGCACAGCGCATCCCCAGCTCCACTTACATATTCCCCGTAGGTCTCCTGTGCCGGGGGCGGCGGCAGGGGCCGGTACCCTGCAGGGGGAGGAACTCCTCGTGCTCTGGGTGCCAGAAGTCCCCGGCTCCGGCTGACCGGTCCTCTGCTGGGAGGGACTCCCCGGGGAGCTGGTGCCCCTCTGGGCACTCCTGCTGGTGGTGGAGGCACTCCCCCACGGCCCCTGCGAACACACGGATCACTCACCGTTAAACACCGTACCCAGGGCCTCCCTTCCAACACCTCCCTCCCCCACATCGTGACAGTTTTGCTTTGCTACAGCCAGAAAAAGTCTAAAAGAGATTTAGAGTTTGTCGTTTCTGTGCAGGATTAAATCCGATCACACGCGTTATGCAAAAAATGCTGGAAGAGACAAACTACACATGGGATTCTGTGATGAACTTTGCACTGACTTGAGTCATTCTCACATACACAGACACACTCAAAACAATCTGCTGGAATCAGTCAACTTCACTAGAATTTGACTTCTAGTACATGAAATCACAACCACAGTGTCAGGGTTGCTCAGCCCACCCGGAACGTTGGTGGGATAACTCAGTTGTGTGAGACCACCCCTGGAAAACGAAGTAGTTTCTCCCTGAGTTGCCTTACCTGGATATGTTAATTGCAACCTGTCTCCTGACCCTATCCCTTGCTCCTTCTGTATCCCCCTGCCTCCCTCTCCTCCCCTGTGCCCCTTGTCCCCTGGCCAGACCCTATAACAAGGCTCTCCCAAGACCATTCGGTCTCTTTTGCCGCTGGCCCCCTTCAGGAATAACATGTTTCTGGAACTCCATGCGACTGAGCCCTCTGATTAACCCTGGTAACGCTCGAGCCATCTAGCTGGGGGAGGTGGATACCTGCCAGAACATCGGCTGGGGTAGAGGACAGAATTATCTGCTCCAGTACCCGGCAGTACTGGCCAGAGAGGTCTTTTGGAGCCTCCAAGACCCTCCTGGTGAACACAGACGTTCCACCCGCCCCACAGCCCCCCGGGGACAGCGTTACCACAGCCCACCAGCTTCATTTGAAGGTGTCAGGCTATATCGTACTCAAACCCTGCACAGAGGAATCGGTTGCCACTCCCTTCTGGTCCTGTGAAAGCTTCTGAACACAACCCGAAAACCACACTGTGTGTGAGGTACCGAGAGGGTCACAAAAAATACATTTTCTTCTGCTTCTCAAGAGATTTCCAGCTGTTTCAGGAAACATTCAACCATGTAATAAACGTGTAGGGTGGTTATAGGATATAACCTGATATCCTACATGTATTAAAAAACACTAAATAAGTGTATTCGGTCGAAAAATTCTGAAAGCGTGACAAGCAACTTGCATTCCTTTGGACACTTAACATGTGGATGAAAAACATGAGACTTCAGTTGAACCAGTTTTCACAAAACATTTGATCCATTTAGAGGTGGCTTTTCCTCCTGCCTCCCTGTAGTAAAGGGAGAGACTTAGAGGTACAATCTGTGAGAAGTTTGCATCCTTTACTCTCTTTTAACCAGGACATCTAAAACATTGCTAATAGGCATCTCCTTTCTAAAGGAAATCACTTCACCCCATGAACTATAATAGAGTCTGAATGACTGCTGTGGGCAAATAGAATTGTTCCAAAGAAGTCAGACCCTTATCATACACTCTAACATACAAAGAAAGAAACCAGGCACAAGCTTTACCCTATCTTTCTACCTATCAAGCCATTATCTAATTAATCTCAAGAGTAGTAATTGAGTAAAAATACTCTGTCCTGATTTTAGCAGAAATTTCCAACTTTAACAGTATTATAACAATCTAGATTTGGCCTCAAGATTTCCTATCCCATTTCATACAAATAGTATAATTTCACATCAGTGAACTAATCAGAAAACAAGGCAATCATTTTATCACAAGTAATATTTCAAAAACTACATCACTGAATGAGGAATGCAAAACATGTAAAGATACAACCAAAATAGATCTTATTAATTGTAATTACTGATCAAAACACAGTCACAAAGTATTTTAACCAAGCCTAGAGAGTAAGTGATTTAAAACTGTGCTTATTACTTGGTTTTGGCTAATCTGTAGAATGCCTCCTCAGGCCAGGGTACCAGCTGCTTATTTGACTTCATTGTAGTGGGGGCAGGGGTGAGCAGTGAAGTTCCCAGACACAGCCTGCTGAAGTAATATAAAGAAATAGCAAATGTGATACTTTCCAAGAGAAGCCAAAGAAAGGGAAATGAACCTAGTGGCATAGATGATAGTCAACACCACATCAAAAAAAAAAAAGAAAAAGGTCAGTAAAAAGAGTCAAGAATCACCAGGCACAATCATGACAGCATCCTTCAGGCAGGGTGCAAGTGAAAACAGGAAATGGGACATGCTGAAAAACATGGAAAAACATGTAAGGGAAAAAAAGGTACAGTTTTTCAAGGTAGCATAGGTTTATTCTTGAGAAGTAATTACAACACCAGATCCATGTGATGAGGTCTTTTCTGCATTTCAGAAAACAGTTAATAGGATTGGAATGGTGATGGGTGGGAAATAATATTTCATGAGATCATTTGTGATCTTAACTTTGTTCATTCCTCCTACAGGAACTCTTAATCTGAGATGTATGGTTCTCATGGTTACTGTACCAGGCTGAAGGAGACTGGAAAGGCACCGAGATAGAAAAGCCAGTGACACGAGAGTTCAATCACCACCACACAGATTTGAGTTGTAGCAGGTTATGATGCTAAGAGGAAATTTTTAGAAACTATAAATTGTTATTTCTTTAAGAAGTTATCGGAGAACTAAAGAACTTGATGGACATTTACAATGAACAGACTCAAAATACTGAGGAACCACTTGAACAGAAACCTTTGCCCATGTTTGCAAAAACAACAGATCTGTTCAGGTATTGCTTGATTTGTAAAGGGCAGCTACACCAATTGTGTTTAAAAATGCTTAGAAGAGTAAAATTCATATATATACATGATATGGGAAGACAGAATTTCTACAGGAAGTCAGAGCAAATACACAACAATTATCAAAAAAGAAAAAGCTTGAGAAAGGGAATAGGAGCTCAGTAAGGCTAGAACAGGTTTTAAAGGAGATACCACTTGAATGGCTGAACCCAACTCTAACCTCAAAGGAAGAATGCTAATAAAACAAAATACTCAGAAAAGCAGGTCCAAGATAAATGAAGTCCTTCAATCCTCCCAGAATCAGGAAACCTCCTAGAGTGAGCCTCAGTCACCAGTGCAGACCAATTTGTATATATGAATGTCTACAGGTACCTGCACATTAATTTTTTTGCTACATAATCAAGAAAGACTGGACAGGTTTCTCATGGTAGAGCTGTTCTTACAGTAAACCACTGGATAGTGCTGCCAATGCTTTAAAGACAAATTACAGAACAAAAGGAACAAATAAAAGTACATGCACTATTCTTCTATGAACTACAGCAGAGGTTCAGATGCTTAGTCTAATCTGTAGCTGAATCCCAAGCTGAATGTTTTAGAAAAGAAAATAGCTAAAAAAATCCAACTTACTGGAGGGGACACTTGGGAGTTAAGACATACACACATATAAATTTATACATCCTACCATTACACAAATGAATAGGTTCTGCACTATGACTGCCAACAGAACATCTAGAATTAAAACTGGCCCAGAGGTCAGAACATTAAAGGGGTTTTTCTGCCTTTATTTTCCCTCCTCTCTACCATGGTGTGACCTCTGTCCCTGTCAGAAATCTTCTGAATGTCCTCAGTAAGAAGCCCTTATGAGAAAGAACCCATAAAAACTTCTTACAGTGCTGAGTCCATATATCCAGGCTAATGGTGTGCACAAATAAGCACTGAACCTCCCACATATCTGTCTCCAAACCTTTTGAGTACTTTGATTGTGCAAACACTTTGAAACAGGGTTAAAGTGTCTCATTTTCAGGACAGGTGAAATAAAAAGGTCCTTGCCAGTAACCCCTCAGAGGCTGACACTTCAGTACACAAGTGTCATCGTCAGGGGACATTAGTGCTTGATTTTCTTTCTGCTACATTTTTGAGAAAAACTCTAAATACCTATTCACTGTAATTTCCACCAAACACACAGTGGTACTTAATTATTGGCAGTAAACACCTCAGCAAATTCCACCTCCTAGCCAGATGCTTTTATTGTCACTTCCAGACAGGCTTGAGCAACAAAATGATCATCTATGCACTTGAGTCCATTGTGCCCTGCTCTCAAAGAAACATTTTATTGCCAGATTATTGTAGCTTCAGAAAATTTGAAATATTTGTTTCATCTTTATTACTTTGGGTTTGATTTTCTTGAATTTATTAATCTGGCAGTGGTAAATCCAGTGAAGTTAACCCTTCCCCATTAAACACAAGTAATTTAGATCACTAAATTCTCATTAATTTTACTCCCAAAGTCGGGTAATTAACTTGTAGGCTCTGCATTAAATAAGGCTCTTAAATCTAGGTACCATGGACTAGACTAAGTAAAGTAAATCCCAGTAACTCATTTAATATCTTTTGTTTCACTACAAAATGGGAGGAATAATCTAATTTAACTTACATATCACACCATCATCCCTTGGAGATACTGTCATGAAAGCTGGTTTTGTTGGAATGTAACTCTCCTCCCATGACATTATTTCATTACTTACACTTGCAATTCGGTATACGAGGAAAAAGAAAATACAAAGTGAAGCACAATTTCTATAAAACTATAAACACACTAGAGAAGGGCAGAAAAAGCCTCTAAAAAAAGTGTCAGAAGGTGCTAAGGTGATTTGCAAACACTGTGGAGTAATGATAGAAGATGGTTAATGTCTAAAAATGTGCAAAGTCTACCATACTGTATCCAGTTACAGTATTACTAAAGTATTGAATTTTGTGATTGACATCTCATTGTTTGAATCAAGAATTTAATATGTGTAAAAACAAGATTTTTTTCTGAAGAAAATCTAATACCAAAATTTAATACCACTTAGAACTACACTACACAATGTTAGAGTCGAAATAGCTGTGAATGTTCAGAAGGAATTCACAAGTACTAATGTAATCACTGATTTCCACTAAACCAGTATTTTACCAAGACATACAATCTAGATACTTCCTCTTTGGCCTTTGTTAGCAATAATATTTGACATTTCTACTTTCTAGTGGCCCCATGCTGCTTGTAGGATTTATTTTCAGCAGACTCAGTTACTGCCCTTGACCACATTAGCAGGCACAGCATCTCACTTACACTCATCTCCAGCTGCCCTCAGCAAAAGCTACTTTCATCATTTCATTTAGCACTTCCTCTGCTCTAGAATCACACTGATTTTTATTTCAAGTTTAATCTATCACTGGATGACTGAGTTAGTAAAATTATTCTGATCATGAAATCACAACTAGAGTCAGTTCACAGCTTTCCTTCAGTTTTAGTAAAACAAAAATTAGAAGTTTATGATATGAAGACCCTTTTCACTATCTCTCCCCAGAAACATTAAATGGAAGAATAGCTTTAAAAGAAAAATACTTGTAAAATTTAGGACCAGTTCTCAAACATTGTATTGCACAAAGAGGAAACACTTGAAATTCTTTCATTTCAGCATTCACATTTCTATATATTTCTATATATCTGCAGGGATTTACAATGTTCAGTATACAGCTCTAACAAATTTGATTACCAGATATTGATCTATTTTCTTCACTTGAGCACAGCCAGCTATGTTCAATGTTGCTCAAACAGTAAATATTTTTGTTTTATATGAGACATCGGAAAAGTAACAGACCTGTTATTTTGGTGCTGGCATTTTAAAATACTAAAACACTGATAGTCAGATACAAGTCAGAACTCAGATTCCTGCCTTTTCATCTTTCTTGAAAAAAGTCACCATTGAGTTAACACTCCTATACAAGTTTTATTTCATATTCCTACTTGGAAAGGGTAATATATATGTTCATGTTCCAATTTTTTGAAAAACAGGACATCAAAAAACTGAAACAAAACACAGTGAACATTAATAAAACCTGCTTTTGCCCTAAATCCTGAACTGGCTTTTTCAAATATTTCTTTTGTGCTACAGAATCTTTTGCACTTCACTACCTACAAGAACTCTACAAAAAGTTATTCTTCAAAAAAAGAAACCAGTTGATTCCAGACATATGGTAGGAAAACAGCTGGAAGATGTGAACACACTGCATCAGTGATCCACATCAGCTCATTTTACTTCTAACATATTAGACAGCAAGTTCTAACTTACAATTTCTGTAGCAGCTTTATTTTTCCCCAGACAGAGTGACAACCGTTAGGATCCCAGCCATGCATAGAGTGAAATATGAATAATAAATGAACAAAGTAAAAAAAAAACCTCCACACCCTCATGAAAGCATAAACCAGAAATCTGCCATTTCTTTAATGAGACTATTGAGAGACAATGGCTTTAAAACAAATGACTTCTTTTTCCTCTCACCTTAATGAAACCAAAACACCTGTTTTCAAACACAGTCTCTCAATCTGGGGAGTGAACTCAGCCAGCTCGCCCTTATTGTGGCCTTTCAATAACTAAGTGCAGCTGCTTATAAGAAAAAGAGTAATTTTATCAGGGTCTGTACTGGTAGGACAAGGGACAACAGCTTTCTACTGAAGAGGGCAGGCTGAGATTGGACATAAGGAAGAAAGTTATGATGAGGGTGGTGAGACAACACTGGAACAGGTTGCCCAGAGAAGTTGCAGATGCCCCATCCCTGGAAGTGTTCAGGGCCAGGCTGGGACTTTGAGCAACCTGGTCTAGGGGAAGGTGTCCTGCCCATGGCAGGGGGTGAAATGAGATGGTCTCTAATGGTTCCGTCCAACCCAAGCCATTCTGTGATTCTAGCACTGATTTCTGGCTATAAGTGATGTGAAGTGGTTCCCCCTATGCCACCCCAAGGTATCAAGGAACTTTGGGCCATATTCTGAGATTTACTACTACCATCCTCTAGAATTTCACTTTTCTAAAACATCTTAGTTGGAGTCACAATTGAGTGATCCTTGAATCTTATTTTTATTCTTAAAATAGCGTGAAGTTTTAGAGAAGAAATGCTGCTTTAGATGCAAAACCTCCTTAGAGGTGTACATTAATACTCATAGAGTCATAGAAGGGTTTGGGTTGGAAGGGACCTTAAAGATCATCTCATTCCAACCCAGCTGCCATGGGCAAGGACACCTTCCACTAGAATGTTAACAGATGTATATTTTAAGTCTTTAGTTAACCAGAAGTCAAAATTCACATTTTAGTTGCTATCATTTATAATGCACTGATTCAGAATGGGAATACAAATGCACTAAAAAACATTGATTCCTAAAGAGTTACATATTCTAGCTTCTCACCATAACAGCATCACATTAAACACCATGGATCCTCTAAGCTTGCTAGCACAATACATTAAAAGGCAACTGGTATGATCATTTTACACAGTTGCCTCCAAAAAAGAATTTAAGATCATAATAAAAACAAAGGCATGAAAGCCAGACATAACTACTTTCCTTTCTTGTACACAAGAGGGGTTATGCCAAAATAGTTTAAATGCTCAGCATGAACACTACAGAAAATAAAAGTACTGTGATTACATCTGAAGGTCATCTTTGACAGTGTTAGGGACAAAAACTGGGGCAAGGTGCAGGGAGAAGGAAGCAGCTATAGGAAGCAGCTGTATCCTCCAAGATCAATGATAAGAAAAGAACATTTCGGAAGGTAAAGCTCACAACACACACACAACTCTTTTAGAACAAATGCCACCCAGTCAACCACAAAACCTTACTTGGCTCTAGAGTAGTAAAAATTTAGTCAAGAAAATCTGGAACAATTCAGAAAAAGAATAAAGAGTTGCCAAACCACAACCATTAGGAAATTACTTACCACATACACGAATGCCTGTACATAAGCTAGAATTTTTGTATGCAAGCACAAATATACTGTTTTCTACAAAGTAAAATTTTGTTATGGAGCTAAAAGTAGATTTGATAAGATGTATTATATCCAGTTCCCACATGTCTGATAAGGAGCAAAAAAGGCATAAATGAGTACCTTTTCTTTTTAACAGAAACTATTCAGGAGTAATAAAGGTTTCAAAAGTGGGAACTTAAACACACTCAACAGGATGTTTCATGTATCAAGGCTGGTATCATAAAACCATTCTGCAGATTACAAAGAAAGGTTAGGATCAAGGTTTTAGACTTCGTTTTACAAGTCTTCTGAGGCTTTGCTTCAACTTCTCCTGGATATCTCAGGGATGCTGTCTATTGAAACTGTTTTATCCAACACTGAGACAAAGCCTTTAAAGCTTTGCTTCAACGAAAGTATTATTCATTGAAATCCATTTCTGCGAAAAAAGAATCAGAGCATTATAACTGAGTTTGAGATCTCCAGCTCAATGGCTGTAGAATCTCACTAGCAATAGAATTGAATTTCACTTAAGGAATATGCTAACAGAGCACTTCAATTTGAGAGAAAAAAGTCTTGGAGTTTAAGACACGCCTTGAAGTAAGGACAAGTCAAACAGAAGACACCCTTTCATTTTACTTTAGAATATATGTGGAAAATGGCAATGACAAAACCACAACCTTTTAATGTCATCTCCAAATAAATCATCAGTAACATTTAAATTTAGCCTGAAGACACTTCAGTAGTTGTAGACCAACTATGCAGGATTCTGTGAGCTGTGTAACAGCGTCTCGCTCGCATAAAATGCGGATTTGAAAAAATAATTTACCAAAATCCAGAGGATAGAACTAGCAATGTTAGAAATGCAGAACTATAAAAAACTACTTACATATGCACACACTAGGTACTAACAGTGTAAATTACTTATCAAGCTTTGGTGATAGGATCTGACCAAACAACAGCTTCTGTATCCCAGAAATAACAGCTGAAGGACATGGAAAATGAAGTAAACTTGAAACAGGACTGCAAATGTATCTGTACTGAGCCTCTGTAGCAGAATCATTACAGGCATCTGTGGCAAAGTTACAAATAGCTATTTAAAAACCAAAGTATAACTTGCAAAAAAAAAAAAAAAATTAAAAAAATCTCCAAAATCAAATGAGGTCTCCAATTTGAAAGAATTTTTCTATGGCTGATTACAGTGCCAAGGGGTGAACCTTGGTATATAATTACACCACCCAGAACATTAAAATCAAGAAAAGCAGAATATATATTTTTTACACAATATTACAAAATACAAGAACAACAATTTGATGATTGAGAGAAATTTCTTTTTTCTCACAGGACACAACCCACAGTAAGCATAATTTCTTTAAATTAAGATTCACTCTGCATTGCATTTGCAATCATTATCAGGATACATGCAACTAAACAGATCTATATAAATGGAATATTTCCTTAGTGCTGCTTCTTCTGCCATGCTTTATCATCTGAGGTAAAATGCTCCAGAGTGTTATTCTGAAATTATTTTACAACTTGAAATACAAGTTTCAAGTTGCATTACCAAGAACTGTAGATACAACAGAAGAAAAGTTTACCACAGTAAACAGTCACACTGAGGTGCTGCAGCCACAATCTCTGTACTCTGTAACATAAACAGTTGTGAACTTTATTTAGGTTTTGTTTTCACACTTCAGAACTTGAAGGAGTTGAAACTGTCATCTCAGTACTGCAAAGAAGATAGGGAATGCTAGAGTAAAAGTTAACCATCTCCTGTGACAAAGAAAAACAGCAAAAGGAGTATACTTTGCCTTCTCCCAAATCAAACAAAAGCCACTTTTCATAAAGTAAGTGCCACTCAGCCAAGAAATTCCAAATTCTACCTCCAGAGCACTTCTGTATCCTTTCACCATGACTATGAAAACTTAGTAATACTATAAAAAAAGAAAAACATACAGTCTAAGTTGGAGATATTATCTGAAATTCATGTCAGTCGAGTTAAGACAGATTTACCAGTTTTGCAAAGCTGTGAACTCCATGGGGCCCAAACACAGTCTGCATCTAAGGAGCAACTCAAGGCTAGAAGCCAAGGTGCTCACAGTAGGATTGAACATCTCCTATGCTGTGCATGGCTTCTTTACAAAGGCAGCATTCAAGTTCCACAAGACAAAATTCAGCACCATTGTTAATTCAGTCCAAATGAACTCAACTTTCATCAATAAATGAAGGTTGTTTCCCCGACTTTTTGCTCTTCTTTTGGGAGTCCTTCATGTATTGTACTGTTGTGCTCTGGGGAGAAATTGTGTCTGAAGGGAGAAGCTTGAAATACGTCCATTCAAATGAAATTCAATTTACCTGGACAAAGCAGGAACTGGGACTCCTCTTGCTCGAATGGACGCTTTTCCACGGACAACTGGAACTTCTGCAGTTTCTGAGCCACCATTTAAATATGTTAATTCTTGAAGCTGTGCCTGTCTGATTTCATCGTTGTAGTCCTAAAACAGGAAAGGGGGCAGAGTGAGGGAAAAAAAAAAAAATCTAACCGTTTACCCACCAGTCTCAGCAAACACTCCTCCTGAAAGTCTCCTCTTAAAAAGTTGAACATTCCACTGAAAAAGTTCAACATGAACAGTAAGACAGGAATAATATTAAGCCCAAAAATTATTAAAGAATTCTACGTAGTAACTACCATTTTTACTCAGGCATGGGTTTTTTTCCCTTTGCATATCATTTCTATGTAGCTTTGCCAATTAAAATGTCAATATTAGAATGTTGCAGAGATAGGAGGAAATTAGAAAAAAAAAAATCAAAGTCCTATATTCTGTACTGAGATCCAGTTTGCAGTTCCAGCTGTAGAATGATTGTGGTAAAAGCAGGAAAGACAGGAGAGAGAAAGAGTGCAAAAGAGTAGAGAATAAATACACTGTTGAGATCAGCACACGAAAATGAAGGAATAGATTAGATATCCACATTTTTAAAATCAGGAGTTAAAGAACAAAAACATGAATTCATTCAATACACACATGCACTGTTATCTAATAAAAAGAGCTCAAAAGAAGTAAATTCTACAACGTGCAATGGTAAAAATGCCAAGGACGTATGGCTTATTTCTGTCTGCACAAATCCTCTACTCTCAAGGTCTAGCAAAAAGAAAGCTCAGGTTTTTATAAACAGAATTAATATGGTACTTCTCAAGCACAGTTTTCAGAGACCTTGAGTCAACCTCCGAAACAAGCAGAGCACACAGGAATAAAACAGACCCAGCACTGAACTCCTGAGGTGTAAGTATTTTTCTACCATTTCTCCTTCACTTAAAGTGAGCCAGGCAGAATGCAGCCATAAAGGTGAATTTAAGATAACTATTTTACCCAAGGTGCACACGTACAAACTGAGTATCAAAATATTAATAGGTCCTCCCACAGGAACAAAGGGATACTTGTGAAACAACAGCTCTTCTGCAAATCCTCCCATTTGAAGAAGGAAGGTTTGTTCTAATACCACCCATTTTACAATTCAATGACAAAACAAAGAATCTGCATCTCACTGCAAATCTGAGTTTATTACATTTATTCACTAGACAGGGACCAAAAGATTGTCAGGCAGTCTTACAGACTTTGAAATGTAACACTTTAAAACTTCCATGAATTCAAATATCTCAATTATCCTTGAAACATTCTGCTTCTCCTAGACTTCTACAAATGGAAATAAAAAAGTTTTCCTTTACATGCCATTGCTGAAGAAAGTTACTGGTCTTAAAAGAAGCACCATAATAGCATTTTGTCCAAACTGCCTTAAGTAGGTTCTGAAATTTAACTCCCAACTGCCCACCTGAGATCATCCTCTATTTAGCAGCAGACACCAAACAGCAAATATGAAAAAGGTCTAGAAGACTGAAATAACTGCTTCAAATGGCATAACTGAAGCTTTTGAGAAACAGATTCCATTATTAAATGGCCAGGACCCAACACATGACCAATTGATCACAGGGAATAGACTAGAAACAGGAAACTGAACACTGTTCTGGCCAGCTACTGTACAGAAACCCACTTTCTATTTTTCATTTGTTGCTGGATCAGAACTGGCTACAAATGCAAAATTCCATGTACTGTATAGAACAAAACTTCAATCTTGACACAAAATGCCAAGAAACTGTGCCACCATAATTCAATATCAAAGTTCTGACAGTCTGTATCAGATGCCCTTTATAATTTCTCCTCAAAACATCCTCTTCAGAACTGGGCCCCTGGAAAAATGCCTTTGATCATTTTATACTCAGTTCATTTAATTCCTTAGCAAAGATGTGCTCGGGTTGCCACTGTGTGTGTTGGGTCCCTTTTTTCTCCCTGATGCTCTCTCACTTTCCTGCAGCACATTACCAGACACAGCAGCAGCCTCAGGTCACAGACGAGGGCTCCACTGTGCACAGCACAGAACAGAAACCACAGCCCTTATCACACACGCCAGAGGCAGCAGGAGGATGCAGAGTGAAGGGGCAGTACAAGGCAGCCACGATAAGCTGCAGTGCTAATCCATTAGACTCTGAAATGGATTCCGCAATTAAAAGTAGCAGATGGTCAATTTACGAATACTCACTGCTGGAAACAGCACACTTCAAGTCAAATTAAGGAGACAATGAGCTTTTCCTCACCTAGAAGATGGACATGGAAACCCTTCAGACTGCATCCCTCCTCTGAACAGCTCAGGCTGTGGCAGCACTTGAATTTCAGTCAAATGCTGCTGAATTTCAATTGAACAGATGTACTCTCATTTTATGAATAAATTGCCTACCCTAACCACAGTCTTATCCAAACATGGAGGGTGCATTTACATCAAGATCCATGCAGGAGATTTCCATCCCACATGTCCCCATACTTACATGATCTAACTAAACATTCTTTAAAATTTTATTTATGGTTTTCACCCAGCCAGATCGACACATTGGCAGCAGCTCTTCTTGGGATCACTCTAATTTAAGACCTTATTTCAATTTATCACTTAAACTATTAGCAAAGCTATTTATTTATATCATGTTAGGACAGATCCCTACAAAACCCTTTGCAGCTTTGCAAAGCACTCAAGTAGATCTTGATCCTGGCAGTGAGCAATCAATAGTTATCAGCTTTCCAGCCATCTGTTTACACCTCACAGCTGTTTGCCAGCTTGCTTAAGGACAAGTCTGAGTTTCCAAAGGCCACCAAGCTCTTCCAAATGCCATGAAATGCTATTTCATCACCACAGCTTACAAACCAAATATGCAGAAGGTAAGACAGGCTACAGGAAAAGGTTGTGAATTTTGCTCACATTGTCACAAAACTGCTATAGATTATTCTCTCAAAATCATTTCTATACTTTGCTATAAAGAAAAGGAAAACAAGAAACTCTGGTAAGCAATGGCAATGGGTGATTAGGGCTGTATCTGTCAGAAGACAAATGACTGCCACTACTCAAAATTTAGGCATAATAGACTAAGTTCTAATGGCCAAAACTGCCATAACCATAGAATCACAGAATGGTTTGGGATGGAAAGGACATTAAAGACCACCTCATTCCAACTCTCCAGCCATGGGCAGGGACACCTTTCACTAGACCAGGCTGCTCAGGGCCCCATCCACCCTGGCCTTGAAATCATGGTATAATACAGCAACCAGGGGCAGGTGATGTTGAAAGGACCTGGCTTTTTGACCTGACAGAAGTAATTCTGAGATAATTAGCATCAAGCACAACACCCACCAATCTAATACTCAAACAGAGTGCTGATGAGAGAGTCTGGCCAGAATAAATGGACTGGCTAATTTAAAGGAAGATGAAAGAATATACTTAAAGTCAGAAGCCACAATTCTAACTGCAGAAGAAAGGTGAGAGTTAAGGCAACATAAGCACAGCCAAAAATACCCTCGAGACCAGTTTTTATGTTTTAGGTTGAATAATGCCAATAGTTTAAATGAAATTACACCACTGCGGCTGCTTGAGGTTAAACTTCAATGCAAGGATGCTTGCCCATGGATCTGAAGAGCCAATAAGAGAGGCTGAGGCATTTTTGCTATAGTCAGCTACCACAAGGATATTTTGTATTCTGCATTCTAGCACCACATGTGATGTTATGTTCAGCACTGATCTGAAAAATGAACAATAACCATATCCATAAATTGGGTCTAGCCTCTAAAACTGTAGGAAGGCATAGTTAGCTTACATTGTAAGGAGAATGCAAATTATGATCATAATCATATATACTCATAGCAGGACGTCTTTCCTGAAATATAACAGGTAATTTCTTAAGAAAGCCACAATAGACCTTAGAGAAAATAAAAATCAAGTTGCATTTGGCAGTAGTGAACCAAACCGTAGTTCTAGAGAGGAAAAAGCTGCTCCTTATTCCTTCAGTGGCTGCTGCAAGGCGGGGCAGGCAAAGAGATTAAAGCATTTAGAGCAATTCTGATAAGATTACATTTGAAAAGCCAGAGGGAAATTAAGACAGTGTTGGCTTGATCCCATAGTTCAGAAAAGATTATGTAGCATCAATTCAGCTCAGTACAATAAGGATGCAATGATCAAAAATCAAGATGGGAAAGTGTATAACCACCAGTCAATGGAATTGCTCATTATCAGTCTGTAATTCTACTGGCTTAACACACTAATGACCAGGTTTTGATAAGCTTTCTTCATTTATGGCAATGGTAGGGAAATCAAGCTCAATGAAGAAAAATAAGACCTCTGATGGAGGGGACACAGGGATCAGACATAGCCTTGCTTTCAGCATGCACAAGAAGCATTTATCAAATTGAACATAGTTCCATCTAGAAAAAGGCAGCTGTTTGCTGTCTAGGATACCCAAGAACTTAATTCTCCCTTATCTCTTCACACCATTAAATCATGAATCATGTAAATATAGTAACCTTCGACATTATGACAGCCCAGCATTCCTACAAATATTCTGTTGAGTGTCCCCTGTCTTACCAGTTAGGATGCCTGAACAGCAATATGCTTATTCACCTCTTTTCATATGCACCAAGAAAAAAAGCCATTTGGAACCTGCAGCCAAGTTTATAATGTGGTGCTTGATTCTTTGTAATACAAGAAGAGAACACCCAGGACATCTCCTTGTTTTTTAACTGTCTTAAAGTGCATCTACATCAGTGTTATTCCACATCAGGACATATTTCTAATGAACCTCCTGATGATTGTCATTTATCATGCTTTGCTTCATGCCATGGGGCAGTACTGGGGCACATGAACTCACGTCATTCTGACAAAAACAAAGCAGAAGAAACACTCAAAAAGCACACAGTTCCAGTCACTTGGGAACTTAGTTTCATAAAATATCCTGAGCTGGAAGGGACTCATAGGGATCATTTAAGTCCAACTCCTGGCACTGCACAGGACATTTCTAGAATTCTACCATGTGCCTGAGAGTATTGTCCACTTCTTGAACTCTGTCTGGCTTGGTGCTGTGACCATTTCCCTGGGGAGCCTGTGCTGATGCCAACCACTCTCTGGGTGGTTTCATGGATGTGGACTAGGTTTGGTACAAACTGCAATTCCCAAAATAGATAGAGGAGCACTCTCAGGTCATCAGGACCAACTGCTGCCCAAGAGACATCCCCAAATGTCCCCAACACAGCCACACTGCCTCCACTCAAACATCTACAAGCTGCTGTCACTCAGATACACACCCTAGGAAAGTTTCCTTAGCCAGGTCCCTACACTTCCCAGAGCTAGAATGGATCAAGACAAACACTTGGGTAGCATTTTCAGCAGTAAAAATAAACAGAAGCCAATCCACCTTGAGAATGCTTTACTGACTATACTCATTCCTTTGATCACCAATAAAGACTGAAGAATGTTCACTCAAGAGCTAGAACAGTTGGGAACTTCACACACAAGCATCACCTCAAGTGCCCCAGCTTCCTAAGAGAGGTTGGATTGTTCCAAGCAGTTAAATATTGCAAAGCAGTAAGGCCTGTTCTCACATAAGGAGCAGATAAAGCTATCTTTCTATAGAAGACACTAGAAACCCATTACCTAGATATATTCCAAACCTGGAGTACAAAATTGTACTGGAAACCAGATGTCATTTTATAAATCCATACAATGGAAGCTGAAGTAAACACCAGAACACAAGTATAGCTCATGTATCACTGATAAAAATAAAGATACAAGATAAACCTGTATTGATTCTCAGCACTCAACACTAAACCAGAGTTACAGGTGAAATACTACAGCTTCAAATGTATTAATCCTTAAACAGAACTGATGCTTCACATGTACCAAGAAAACAGGAGATCCACACATTTTACAGATTTTTACAATTATCTGTAGTCTGAGATACTTTGTACATGACTAGCTAAGCAAGAATAAGTTTTTCTTTTGCTCTGGGTCAGATCATGAGATTTGTGTGGTCAGTTACAGATTCATCAGTAACTGCCTGTATTAAAATGCAAAGTATTTGACAACATCATAATTTCATTCACAAACAAAGGAAATTAAGCAACATGACCTGACAAATATTGGGCACTGTCCAGAATAGAATAGAACAGTTTAGGCTGGATGGGATCTTAAGCATCATTTAGTTCTAAGCCCCCTGCAATGGGCAGGGACACCTTCACTAGACCAGCTTACTCAGTTTTAGAGGTAACATTTCTCACTCAAAACTACCAGAATTCTCATTTAAAAAAAAAAAAAAATACTAACAGGGATGAGGAACTTCTTGATTTCTTCCAATGCATGTCCCATTCTGGCATATGCTTCTGCAGGCGGAGCAAATACTTCAATTAAAACATGCAGGTCATCATTTAGGTGGAAATATTTTGCCTCTCCACTTTTTCTCAACTCTTCCTCCTAGGAGATAAGAAAAAGATTGGTTTCACACATTCTTGTTTTAAACATTGTAATGCAAGTGTTGAAGTTTCTCCAGAGGAATTTGCAGACACTGTTTACTCATGCTCAGATGACTGCAACTAAAAAAGTAACATGAAATAAGAGCCAACATCTTCTGCTCACTTATAGAAACTGCAGCACAAGGGGGAATGCTTCCAAGAGTTTTCCCAGGTGCACCAGTTTCATGAAGACACTCTTCTCTTGAAAGTAAAGTCTACAGAAACAGGTTTGATCTAATATTCCACGAGAGCAAGATTCTTTTGCCAATGTTATTTCAATCTTGATATTACCACACTTCTTTGATACTTATTTTCTGTTTTCACTGAAGTTTTTATCCAATGAGTTTATCCTTCATAGAACTGTGCTATTTGGACATAAAGCTAACAGCATATGAGATGAGTGAGGGAAGGGAACACTGGCAGAGTTCACTAGGTATTTCAGAAGCAAGCTGATTTCTTTCATCCTCCTTCACCCAACCCACTTCAATGACTGCAAGGCTGAGTTCAATGCAGTGAAGCACAGCTCAGTTCTCAAATACTGACATTCACATGCAAAATATTCACAGACCTCAAGGGCAGCACTTGCTTTTCTCAGGCTACCCCCCTCCTGTGTGTATCTGACAGGTCCACAGGATGAAACCAGCACTAGAAATAATTTCATTGCTTTATCAGATAACATTATAGCAAATACTTAGCAGTTCTGCTGTCTAAAAAACTAAAGCTCCCCTGCAGCTTCCTGTATTTGGCAAGCACCAGGTAAGCACTTCACCCTTTAGATTACTAAAATTATAAGTTGCAAGGATAGCTGAAACCTGCACACCCCTTAATTACGGGTTGAGGTTTAACAATCCATTGTGACAATCCATTTCTGCTTCTCATGAATAACATTCTTACCAACATGACTTGTGTTTAACCATGAGGATGTTTAATAAAAAAAAAACCAAACAGTCTAGATCACTGTCACAGCACCCACAGCAAGACTATCAAGAGGCCACTCAGCAGGATTAGACTGTGTCAGCAAAATCATTATTTTGTCAATACAAATAAGAGATCTTAAAAGGAAACCTAATATAAACATCACAGCTCAAATATTTCATTTTAATAGAAGCTGTTTCTCAGTTAAATACTTTAAACACAGTTACTCAAAACATATGAGCCATCACTAGCACTGGAAGCTAGTTGAGTTCCCCATATACTTTGGTTTTTAGCATATACTGGCATCAAGCATTCCCTGTCCCTTGTTCCTGAAGAGGAAAAACAGTCACTGTGCAGCTAGTTTGTGCAGAAAACAGAGTGCTAACAATCTTTCTTTCTGTGTTTATCAGTCAAGTTGGCTGGTAACAGCAGTAAGCAATAGAAAAGTCACAATTCTCTGTGTAGCACCTGGTAAAAAAGCATTTCAATCAGCACTTTTAACAAAACATACAGAATTTCAACACAGCTTTTTCTAAGATCATTCCCATAAGCAAGCTTTTGAAGTCAGTCTATGCTTTTTATGCAAAGTTGACTTTAATTTATGTATTTTGTTTTAGTTCTGTAACACGACTTGGCAATGCTTCCATTACTTTCTCCATTACTCCTTTAATCAGGAGTTGGACTTTGATGATCCATGTGGGTGCCTTCTAACTTGGGATGTTCTGTGATTCTGTGAAAACACTACACACTAAAACTCTTATAACAGCACACAAATGAAAATGAGCTCACTCATTTCATGGCCTACATCTTTCAACCTTGGGCACACATTAAGCATTTCAGAGGTTTTTTTCCATTTCCCATGAAGACCAATACAAAAGCCACAACCTGTTCCCACTACAGTATCTCTCTCTGACAGCAATTTAGTTCCCATGAAATCCTCTGTCTTCCACTACTTGAAATCTATTGGCTTGGGTTGCCCACTGCATGTGGCTGGCCAAAGAGAGACATTAACTACTAGTCAATATGAGGATCTCCTATGCTTTTTATTTTTTCCAATTTTTTGTTCCAGGATTTGTTCCCCTCCTCAAAAATTTAAAGTAAGTTACAAAATTCCAGACATGCTCAGGCCTTACCTTTGTCTTGTCCCTCATAGAACCTTTTCCCAAAATAGACATTTTTGTCAGTGTTTCTTCCTGTAAACGCTTTAGAGAATTACCACGTGGACCCAAAAGTTTTCCCACGAAGTTGAACTGTAAGAAAATAAAAAAAAACCTCCATTAACCTCATTGGATTTTTAATCATAAATTAATGAGCATGACAGGATGTTTTGCTGAAACAACTTTTGATCCTAGGTGCAAACAACGATTAGATCATAAATTAAAAAACATTAAGTACAATCATATAGTACAATTTATAGAATGTCACTGGCTCCAGCAACACAGAAGATTCTGAACTCAAGGATAACTCGGAGTCCACTAGAGGCTGCCAGACCAAGAGGAGCCTGTTGTCAAAGCCCTCTTGCTCCAGCTGCAGGAGGCATCGTGCCCAAGGCTTTTGTCCTACTGAGGGACTCCAACCACCCCAACAACTGCTGGAAAAGTGGCACAGCAAGCTGCAGGCAACCCTGGAGGCTCCTGGAATGCATGTGGGATAACTTCCTGACCCAGGTAATAGAAGGACCCACCAGAGGGGAGGCATTACTGCATATATTGGTCACCAACACAAACGAGCTCACTGGGGACACCAAGACTGGAGGCAGCGATCGTGTGTTGGATACAGATCAGGTAAGGAGTAAAGCTGGGCTGCTGAACTTCAGGAAAGCAGACCTTCAGCTCTTTGGGGAGCTAGTCAGTGGGATCCCCTGAGAGACTGCCCTCAGGGACAAGGGAGTGGAACAGAACTGGCAGATCTTTAAGGAAGTCTTCCATTGAACACAAGAGCTAGCAATTCCCAGGAGCAAGAATTCAGGCAAGAGACCCACATGGCTGAGTAGGGACAGGCTGGTCAAACTGAAGGGCAAGAAACAAATGCACAGACAGTGGAAGTTAAGACACATGACATGGGAAGGGCATAGAGATGAAGTCTGGTTGTGTAGAGCTGGGGTAAGGAAGGCCCAAGTAAAGCTGAAACTGGCAAAGGACACAAAGAGTAACAGAATGGGCCTCTCCAGGTATTACAATCAGAAAAGGAAGGTTAAAGGTGTTACCCCCACTCCCACCGATAAACCATGATGGAAAACTGATTACAACAGATGAGAAGGTGGAGGTACTCAACTACTGAAGTGATGCAATCATGTTAAAAAGTTAGTTTTAGGTAGAAATAAAATGGAGTGATGCTGAACAGCAAATAGGCTTAAGCATTGTGGTCTCAAATTTATGAAACAGTTTGTAAGTTCTCTGCTTGTCCCTCTACTGCTGTGTCACTGAAGAGCCAAGATGGGCTGCACTGATCTCCCAGTTCATCTGGAGTAATTTGAAAAGACCTGACAATTGGGGCACTGGCAGTCCCAAATCTCTTGTTGCTACACTGAAGTGCTGATGGAAGAAAGGCCCAGCTGCACTCACCCTACAATGCAGAAAGTGTATGGTTCCAGTTCATTGCTTTCAGCTTTAGACAAAAAGGAAAGCAAGCATTAAAAGTCAACTAAATATGAAAATATAAGTTTACTCCCCTTACTAGTTGCAAGTTCAATTCCCAGTATAGACCTGACATAATACTATTGGGGAAGTTGCTTATGGATGACTATAGTCCACAGAACCTATTAAATTTAAGGCCTTGCATGAACCAATTTTTTCTGAAATTATCAGGTCACATCAAGAAATTCTTAGGCAACTTTGTTTTTTTAATTAGAGATGTCATTTTTTTTTCATATAGGTCCTAAGATAAAGTCAAGGAAAATATTAATCAGAAAGACTGAACAGATAAAGGTAGAAATTTCCCTTGCTGAGAATATTCAGGACTCAGGCCATTGATGGGGTCCTGTGTGTAACTTAATTTACAATTATTATTTCAACAGAAGGTTGAAACTGAAGGCTCATATGTTCTCTAGAGGTTCCTTTTAACTTGGACTTCTGTTTTTATTATTTCTAAAGGTATAACTAAGGAAAGCAAACAAATTGAAACAATTCATAACAAATCTGAATTTTGAGAAGTCAATTACTCTTTGTCAAGAGTTTCCTTAAAGGAAGCTCATAGTTAAGCTCAAAGTAAAGCTTTCATGTAGTGGAACACCACCTCAGTTTTTTAAGCATTACTTAAGATTACTTATGGCTACTCATAATAGCCTTTTAAGCTACTGGGAACAAAAATAAGCACTTTTTACTGCAGCTGTATTCTTTATTTTAGTTAAAAGCAAATAGTTGAATGTTGTATAAATCTAAAACTCGACCTACCAAACTTTATTACCTCCAAAAGTTGTAATCTTTTCAAAAGCATGAAATCTCTAGTGCCAAAGCCAGACATTACAGCAGCTATACAAGGACTGCACAGATGACATGTTCTAGACACATTTAATGAACATGAAAATGCATTGGCTGTATCCTGACATCCACTCAACTATTGTTTTCTGTGCACTGAGGCTCCAAATATTTGATTTGACAAGTCTGATGCATAAGAAACTTGTGTTGCAAGTCTGAAATTCTGCTGATTTGAAAGCACAGTACCTCTAGGTGTAGCTTAAAAGCACAAACAAAGGTTAGTAAAAAATGGCTTACAATGCAGTCATGAAGCATTTTTGCTCCCACATAAAGCTAAAAGGCCTTGGAAAATTTTGGTTGATTATTCCATAAATAAAACCCATTTATGATATTGAAGGAATCCTTTCAGTAGAAAACAGATTATTTACTTTGAACAGGTACTGCATTTTGTTTAGGCTATTGGTTTATCTTCCTTTTACATCAAATTGGGAAAATCTGATCAAAGGTTTATTTTGAAATATTTCATAGATATAGAAACACTCCAAGTATCAGTCACTAAGTTTCTCATTACATGTATACTGGTTTCAATCAAATAGCAGAAAGACTCAAACCTAAAGGTACAAAACCAGCACACAGTAACACAAATTTTACTTACAAAATTAGCAAATCCCATTTTATCTGCTGGTGTAACAGAAATAAATAAGCCTGGCAGATGCAGGTTAGCACTTACACAAGACTGCTTACATACAAGTTGCATGGGTGCTTCCCAGGTTCCACATTTAGGGTTTATTTGCCCCAAGAGCACAAGAACAAAGAACAAATTGAGGTCTATTATTCAACTCAAGCTTATAAACTATCTCTGAATGAGACACATTGGATAGTAACAGAACAGACATCTGAGCAGCTGTGCCCAAGTCAGACCAGTCACATTCACCAGTTCTGGCTCAGAATCAAGACATGCCAGACTTTCCTCTTTACTCTCCCCTCTCAAGTACAGCACAATCACCTCAAACTGCTGTAAATACCAAAACAGTCCTCACCTTCACCAGCTTCAGCTTCACACTGTATTAAAGCAGTCACACTGCTTTCTAGTGCAAGCTGGTGAAGTTTTCAGTTCTACAGGAGATGAACTCTAAAGAGCCAACCATGAATGTCACTCTACACTGCATCACCTTTGTCAAATCAGGACTTGTCTCTGCATTAAGACAGCTTCTAATTTATCAGGCAAGTATCAGGATACTATGGACAATGGCAAATAAAAGAGGAGATAAAGTCCCCAGGTCAAATTTGCTTCTGGACCAGCTCTGAAGGGTATGGCAAATATGGAATCTCAAGAAAAATTACAGCAAAACTTCAGGCATCTTTGCAAAAGCAATATCAAGATGCAGATTAACCGACCTGGGAGGAAATAATATGACAAAATGGGAAAAATTAACACCTGAGCTGCATTTCTAACCACATAATACTCAGCTATTGATACATGGTACCTTCTGTACCATTAGATCATTACAAAACATCACCAGATAACACAATAGTTTGAGGAAATTAATGCAAGATTTAAGGGGTGTTCTTATTCCTAAAATCTGTGATCACTGAAAGCACATCCTCCTGTATCTACACCTCTGGTTTACTTTGTTGGTATAGATGCAACACCATGGAGTGCAACAGCCCTTCCTCAAATTCCTGGAATATGGGGTTTTCTCTTGACCACGGTGTCCATTAGCTGACAAATACTGATTAACTGTACTGAAAGAGTGTATCTGTTTTCCTTTTACAGATTATCCTAAAGTGTATAACAAAAACCTCCAATTTAAAATACATCTCAAATAGAACACATCTTTCACAACAGAAACAAACAAAGAAATTGATTATAAGGTTTTTGCTTGAAAATTGTTTCCTTTCTTAGACGTTCAGGAACCCTCATTTTGAGAAACATTTTTTTCAGTTATCATAGAATGGAGATTATGGGCATCACTGTGTAACACCCATTTCTTCAGAATCACCAAATCAAAACATGACTTGAACAGTTGTCTAGAGATTTGTTTCCTTACCACATCAGTGCTTAAACCTATTCCCTGAAAAAATTTCTGAAGAAACACAGTTACAAAGAACATTCAAGTGAGATATTCCCTTCAAAACCATTTGATCTACTGTATGAATTATAACAAAAAAAAAAA